>VZTO01023048.1:45158-80435 GCA_013400615.1 Syrrhaptes paradoxus | reverse complement strand
TTATGTGATGTTCATAGGAAACTACCTCTAAATTGAGCGACTGGAAACTGATAGCCACAGTGAGATTAAGATTTGGATTCAGGAGACACTGGAATTTGAATACTTCAAAACAGGTCATTTGAGTACTTCAAGCAGATCATTTACAAACCTGTCTTTTCTTATTTTGGGTTAGCTTTGATTTAGTGTGTCAACCTGGATTTAATGAAATGTGAGAACATTGTTTAAAAATTGAAAGTGGCATGGAATTTTGGACAAACTTAGCAACAGAGTGGTTACCTCAAGTCAAGTCTCACAGCTTGTGTTAATCTTTGCATAGCTGTGCTCAATTTTATCGGTAGCTGAGAGAAGGCTTCATGATGTACAGTTCTGCCTTTGACAGTAGGTTAGGTAGCTGAATCGGTCATTTTAATGCCAGTTCAACTGGCATTTTTTGGGATTAAAACACTGAGTTAAATTCATTATATTATTAGAAAATGTAGTTCTGTTGATCAATGAAATGTAGATCTGTTGATTTAATGAAATTTCTAGCCACCCTTGATGGTACATGACAAATCAAAGGGTAATTTTGCATGTGTTGGACTATGTCAATTTTTGTTCAGGTGCTGGTTTTCACTTATTGGAGAAGACCTCTCTGATGAAATACATAAATTGAGGTTTGACAGAATTTATTCCAAAGATTACTGTTGTTGGTTTTTCATGCAATAGCAATAACTTACAATATGAATTACTAAACAATGTTACGTTAGATAACTTTTTTGTTTCAGTCTTACACTAAAATAGAAATATGGCTCTATAAAGAAAAAAATCTACAAGGCCCTCAATCCTTTATGTGATTTAATTTGTTTCCATGAGTAATTCCAGCAGAAAATTTTAGCCAAACTGCTCCAAATAAAACTCACTATGTCTGTTCCAACTAAAATAAATCAGAATCTATAAGTCAATGGCTATTTCCAAACCAAAATCAGTTACAGATTTGATTAGCCTTCCCTGTTTATGAGGGCATGATATAATACAGTTTTCCAAAATAGTGTGTATTTCTGTATTTTCAAGATGTTATTGTTCTTGTAATGAGTAATTAATTTTCAGGATTTATGTGTATTTCAGACTTGATGTAGTCAATTTTGGACATGATTCTTCATTTAGTCATGTAGTTTTTTTGGGCTTTTCTCTCTCTTCCTCCATTGTAATGACTCCTTCCATATTTTTTATTTTTTTACCCGCTTCTTACCAAATAAGTTCCTGTTAGGTTTTACTTAAAAATATAAGTTAAATACCGTTATTAAAAAAACTTAATTAACATATGACCTGCTAGTACTTAATAAAAGGCTGACAAAAGACAGCCTTACCTTTTGCTTCAAGATTTCTTTTACTTATTAAAATTAGATGAAATGCTTCTTACAGTTGAAAATAGTCATGTTGAATCTGTGCTTCTCTAAGTAATCAAGTTAGTGTCAAGATATGTTCATTCATCTTCGTGTCTTAGCCACTTTATTCTTTGTTCAAATGTTTCCATAGTCTTTGCTGTAGAGATAAATAACAAATTAATTTCAGATTTTTAATTTTCAAGGGTTTTTTAAGTGCTTACCATAGTATGCTGTAAGGTCTCCAGGTTCACAGAAGAAGGGGCTTGCTTATATGAGTCCCATTTCTCTCAAATGTGTAATTTAACACATTACCCTCTATATTTTGCTTTGTAGTTTTTTTTGTAGCATTCATCTTCAACCCTCACCTTCCAGGACTATGAAGTAAGACATAAGAGTATAAATTCCAAATGTTTGTCAATTGGTGTGATACTGAAATACTGTGGAGAACAAGTTACTGTATGCATTTTAGAAATATCTTCAAAATACTGTATCTTATGCCTTTATTGTAAATTTAGTTGATTTCACCTAGCTGTGGTCATGCAGTGGCTATATTGCAGAAGTGAAGCAGTATTAATCTTTTTTGTGTAAGCCTGTACAGAGTATACTGTATGAAACTGTGAATTCTGAGACACTTCAACTCAAAACCAAAGATAAGCCCATGCTGGAAAAATGTAACCAGAGGGCAGTATAAGGATTAATTTTTGTTATAGGCTCTAAATTTATTGATACCTTCCATATATTTTAATGCTTCATGGAATTTAAGCATGTGTCTGCAAATCTTTCAGCAAATCTGACATAAAAATATATTAATTAAGAGTGCTTAACAGAATTAAGTCTACGGGGAAAAAAAAATTAGATGTGGCTTACATCAGTGTTGCCTTATTCCTTTTCCTTCTGACTTCACCCAACTGCCTGTCATGAGGTTTAAGTTTACTTCATTGTATTACAGTAGTAGAAAGTGCCAGTTAAGCAGAAGTACTTTCTTCCCAAACGTTACCATAAAAATAACAATTAAAAAGAGAGTCTCTGCCATAAATCCCTCATAACAGCAATCCAGAGAAGCATCAAAATTTTACTATGCCTATGCAATGCTTGTTAAAACATTTTTATATGCTTTATTTAATAAGTGCACATCTAATTGTATTCTTCTGTCTTCCTGGTGCCAGCACAGATACTCATCTGTTCATACAATGAATCAGTGCAGGAATCCAAACCAGTAGATAATTACCTTATGAAAAACAGCTGATCAGCAGAATAACTTTTTTCTGGTTTGACTCTGTCTTCTGGATATTCACCATATCACACAGAGTGCATTGGGCAAGAGTTAAGGGCTGGAACGCATAACTGTTTATGGAAATAATCTGGAGCTTGACTAATAGCATGAAGGAAAGTAAGATGCAAAGGACACTTGCTTATCAAAAGTTCAAATCATTGAATAGGAAATTGGTTCCAAGCAATACTATGAGAAAAGTCCATTGAATGTGAAAGAAATTTCTTAAATTCATATATACACATTTGCATAAAGATACACAATTGTGTAGACAAACTGGTTCTGTGTTCATGTGTTTCATAATAAATTTTTCATTAGGATAGACTCGCATCCTGTGAGTGAGAATTATTTCTTAATAAGGCCAAGGTTTATGGACTGTAAGAGGAGGGATGGTGGTTGAGTAGTTTGAGCTCCTTTGTTAGCTTTTAAATGCCATGATATTTAAATGTGGCCTTCAATACCACCAACAACATCTGACAAAGGTGTTGGTTACATTTAAAAGACTGCCAACCTTCCAACTCATTCCTTCCAATCATCATCATCCTTCACAAGAAAGTGAATGAGGCGTAAGAGAACATTTTACAATTCGGAGTATTTTTGAAGGGGGAAGATGAGACAGAGGTAGAAGTAAATATACTGGTCATCATAGCAGCCTTTTGATATTTTATTTATATATATTTTTATACATTTTAGCATTACTACTAGCTAGTTATGTGATGCAAATTGATAGCTATTCAAATGTTAACAATGTGAGGGAGAACTGCAAATGAAGTATTATTTCCATTTAATTCTGCCGATATGCTAGGAGTGTCAAGGCCAATAGACCTATGTGATCTTTGTGCAGAAATTAGTTTCAAAGATACTGAATTGTGTGTTTCTACACGATTTTGTTGCATGATTTATATGGGGATTTTTTCAGATTAAATTGTGGATTTATGTTTGGGATTTGTGCAGTAGTATCTGTCGCATGTTTTCTCCCAGCATAGGTGATTTCTGTGTATATTGGTCATTAATTTAGAAAAGCACAATGAGAAACTTATAAGCAGGACTATGCTGATTATTATTCCAGTTGCTGTTTGTAATCAAAATAGGCATGCAAATTATTCCTAAGTAGAGTGAATATGTGGTTTGACTGTCCAACAGAAGAGCCAGTGCTGCTTTAGGCCATGTTTAAATAATTAATGATTTCCGAGAACAGGAAGATGATTTCATTGTGACATAACTGGATTAAACATATAACTTTGGACTGGAGACAATACTAATGTTCTGATCTGCTATGTATCTGCAATTATTCCATACTACTACACACGGATTATGGTATACATGGATGGCCTTAGTTTTGCCAACAGACTTAGCTACTCTGATGACATCTTGGGAGCAAAGACTATTTCTTCTAGTGGTATTGGTCTCCAAGAGAAAAACAGAAAGCATTTTTCATGTTTCAAATGCAGAACTGTTTCTTTTCTTCAACACAGTTAGCAGCCAAGATTTACGATGTTAGTATAGTGTTGCAAGGCTGTTGGTTAAACCACCCCTTCCACACACAGAAGTCTTAAAGCGAGAGTATTTATGATGGTAGGGCATAATGAATAATAAATAACAGCCCATATTTCACACACTAGTTTAAACTTGAATGCTCAGAAAGTAAAATAAATCATCTGGGTTTAGCACTGGTTTTGCTTTCTCAGGCATTTGAATCAGATTTGCAGAGAATCAGGAGCTTCTGATAAGAAGCAAGTTCTGGTGCTGTAAGAGAAGGAGAGAAGACAACTGCCAACCTCTGCACACTCCTCAGAAACTTGCACAGATTCTCATGATGCCTTGAACCTCCTACTCTGACTGTGTATGTACAACATAACTAAAAAATTGACTAAACAAAGTAGTAGATGTTTCCATCCTCTTTGTGTATGATCCTCAGTACTGGGAAGTATACTCTATTTCTTGCAGGAGCGGCCAGTATCTGAAATGTAAACTACTTGCTTGTCATTTTAAACTGTTAAACTGATGAATAAATGATAGTACTTGTATATCTCCACCTACGTAAATAGACAGCCACTTCACACCCCCACGTATTTCTGTTACAAAACTAGAGCAGAAGATTATCCTGGCAGGTAATAATACTGAGGAAGTAAAGAAGTGTATTTGACACAAGTTGCAGAAAATGTCCTGTAATTCACCTTTCTCTCTAAAGCACAGAAAGTATTATTTCTCCAAGACATGGATATGTCCTAGGCAAATATGACCTCTATTTGGAATCTGCATTTTTCTCTAGTTTGTAATAGTGGGCTGCATGTGTCAGAAAAGATGGGTAGGTTGACAGTGTTTCATATGCTGTATCTTACGATATGCACTACAATACTGATAGATCCCTTCAGTTAATGGCTGCTTCTTTCCTGTTCGGGCCTATTTTTACCTATTTTGGGATTTATTTTTTTTTTATTAGGCTTGTTAATACCTGGTATGTCAATGTTTTCCTCTGTATTTCTCTCAATCTTTGCTTTGCTAGAGTAGATCAGTTCTCTTTTACTGTCTTTTGTAAGATAAACTGTTTCTTGAGATCTTACTGGAAGTTCCACTGTGTACTTTTGAGGGTCTTTTTTTTTTCCTCCAACCATAATATCTTATGGATAGAGATGGGAACATTAACAAAATTGTTATAATTTCACTTGAAATGAAAGTAGAGCACCCTTAGGTTAGATTATCTAGGTAACTTGTTGACTGGATGTCTATATTCACTTGTAATTTCTAGTGGGACTTACTGCTTACGTACTTTTGAAAAATCTCATAGTCCATAGTGCTGTAGTTTCATTATTAGAGCTGGCTAGATTAGGTTAATCTGAGTATAATTGTATGAATCGGTCTAGTTTGCAGCATGTATATTGAGTAAAATTTCCTTTAGAGATCCTCACTAACCTTTGGAAAGATGCAAATTGTTATGTGCTTAGTTCTCTCTGGAAAACAGCTCTTCATAACTGTTACAAATTTAACGTTTGGAATTAAAATCATTCCCTCATAATTTTACATAAACTGGAGGGCTCCAGAAGCATTTGAACTACTAGTGACTTCTCATGAGAGAAGTTTGCTGACACAGTTTTAATTACCAACTTGAAATTAAAGGTATTGTTCTTAAATTTTTTGTGCACAGTATTGGTCCTTTTCTTTCAGATTTTTTTTTTTGAGTTAGTGGAAAACTGAGTAGCAGTTTGCATGCACACATAACTACACATATTAGGAGAATAAATGATACGTAATTATATAGATGACAATGTGAAAATTAATCAATGAGTCCGAAACTGTTCTGTATTAGACATTCCCTGTGTTTATTCCTTCCAAGGAATCGGGCTCAGTTATTTCCTTTTTAAACAGTTTTCATAAATATGTAGCTTCATAGCTCATTTTCTTTTCTAGGTGCCAAATAGCAAGTGTAAAACTTCTCCAGAGCTCCAGTAGAAAGCTATGCTTCTTCTTGGTGTTTCACACTCTTCTCTATCTTAGCTATCCTTTTGTGAGCTCATTTAATATCAATTAACCTAGTATGTCACTGTTTCAATCTAAATCATTATGTCTTCATGTAATAAAGGGCTATTGATTCTTTTTCACAGTCCTACGAAACAACACAAAAAAAAATTGTCCCTGTTTCACAACACTTAAAATTGTGTTAGAGACGTATTTCAGTTAGCAGACGAACAAAAGCAGTAGGCAAGTAATAAAAACCTACACTAAAATTAAAAAAAACAGTTTTCCAAAAAGACAAGATACACATAAAGTATTTGTAAGAAGTTGTTTAACTTATATGTATCATCAAAGCCGAAAATAATTTTTTGTAATAGATACTGCTCAGCAGAAACTGATAAAGGTGTCTTATGTGTCAGTGAATTGAAACTAGTGACATATAATAGAAGTGTATAAAAAGTTAATTTGGATTTGAGAATTCAACAATATTCATAGAATCATAGATGGCCTGGGTTGAGAAGGACCATAAAGATCATGTAGTTTCAACCCCCCCTGCTGTGGGCAGGGTTGCCAACCACTAGAGCTGCTGCCCAGAGCCCCATCCAGCCTGGCCTTGAACCCCTCCAGGGATGGGGCACCCACAGTTTCTCTGGGCAACCTGGGCCACTTCCTCACCGCTCTCTAAGTGAAAAATTTCCACCTAATATCCAACTTAAATCTCCCCTTTCGTAGTTTATTCTCTTAGTTTATTCCTGTTTTCTTAGTTTATTCCTTGTATTTCTAAAAATGAAGCAAGAATTGAACAAAATAATTTACTTTCTTCTTTGCATTCATTATGCATGTAATATGACCTGAGGAAACTTCCCTTCATTTCAGTCTGATATTGGACAAGGTTGAGAAGCTCTTATCTATCTAATCTACATTTGTACCTTATGAATACAATAGTCTTTTATTAGTGTAGCATATCATTGTGTTCATTGCAAACTCTAAGGTAACAGTTCAGCAGAAGATCAGGCCTTGCACAGATAAAAACAGGAAACATTTTCGTTTCCTAGACACCATAGCATGTCAGATTTTCTTTTGAAATCTTTAATCAGTTGGTCAAAAATTCAGTTATCATAATTGCCATCATCATTACTAGTATATTTTTTACTACGTTGACTAAGCGTTCATGCTTTTTCTTTTTCCCTTTATGGCAAGTATGAAACAAATTTAACATTGCTTGCCAGTTACCAGAGTTTGTTGAAAAGCAAAAATCCTTACTTTTATTACTAAATTCCAAAGAAATATCTGATATATTTTATATGGCCTAGATATAGCTATAACATGAGTGGAGAATGAGATTTTAATTCATTTGTATAGCTAATTGCAGGCAGTAGTGATTGTCATTTTTCCCTGGCAAGTCCATGCCTAGTATGCTAATGGTCATCAAATCCTTACAGAGTTTATCATATCAGTAATTAAAATGATGATATTTTTTACTTTGGGACATTTGTTTAGGCTTATGTACATATTTAGTAAGCTGCTGCTTCCAGTCCTGTTCTGTTAGATTCTTACATGAGTTTCAACAATTTGACAAGTAAACACGTCCTTCAGTTACTATCTGTGGTACTTTGGTCACTTTTTAAAAACACTATATCACGTTTATTCCACTCATCAGAAAGTCTAGTTTAAGGATTTACAGTTACATTTGAAAAAATCTCATCTAAAACTGCTTTCTCCTGTGATAGAAGCAAAATCATGAGACTTCCAGTTGGATTTGATCAATGTGCCTTGTAAAAGAACATTGTTTATCGGTATCTTTAAGCATTAGAATTTATGTCTAACTGTTAAAATCAGTGTATATCTTTGTGTGTGTGCAGTAATGTAGTTAATGAATAAATGTCAGCACATCTCACCTTCCATACATGAAAGTACTGGTAAACAGTGTGGCGGTTACACCTATAAAACATTTAGCTCTCCAAGCCTGGTCCAGTGGAAAATAAAATTTTTTTCTAGGCTGTCTCTGTCTGGAAAATTTAGTCTAATCTTTAATTCTAAAAGCTGCCTTTATGTCTCTTGTGTCTGCAAAGGCAATAGTATAATTAAGACTTGAGTTCATTACTTAATCTGTAGCCTTTTGTGAATGAATAAGGATCATCATTAAAATCCAAGACCTTCTGGAGCTGTAAAAAGTTTTGAGCAGAAACATCTGCTGATGTTTCATGCTACATTTATGTATGGGTAACTGCTGGAAGCCAAAGTAATATTCTGCAAACTAATAATTTTTTTTAAATCCAGGTATGTCTGTGAAAATACAACCAAAATCTATTTTCTGATCTGATCACAAAGAGCAGGGTAGAAGAACTTTTAGCCCTGACAAGTGAAATTCTGTGAGACAGCAAACTATTAAAAAGATGTGTTATAATTCATTACGCTAAGACTGAAGTAGGAATAACGTTATGATTGTGTGTTGTATATCTAAGCATAAATTTCACTTGAATAATGTACATAAGTGTATGAGTGACCCCTTCCCTTGAAGTTGAGCAAGTATTTCAGTATTTTGCTAAACTTGGTTGCATTGCTAAGTGTCGTATGTAGTAAGTGCAAGGCAGATATAAAACAATACCAACATTTAGATATACTTCAAA
Organism: Syrrhaptes paradoxus; assembly: GCA_013400615.1. NCBI lineage: Eukaryota > Metazoa > Chordata > Aves > Pterocliformes > Pteroclidae > Syrrhaptes > Syrrhaptes paradoxus. Next base: position 71,718 of record VZTO01023048.1, on the reverse strand, counting down.
TGAGAATTACACCTTAAGAACAAACTTCATGCTTCTCTGTAATACATTTGTTAGGTTTACACTATTAGTTTTATGTAGATTTCTGGGTGTGGTGGAGGGTGGTGTGGTTTTTCACATAGTAATATCAGAAAGGGTTGTCTGTTAAAGCCCTTAAACACATCAGCCCTAATCTGCATGCAACCAGAACTGTCATTGTGCTTCAGCTCTTTTGTTTCTCTAGTAATGCACAACAGATACAAAATTGGCTTAATTGTCTAGTTAACCAGATTTATCATTGCTTTTCATTGCCAGAATGATTGTAAGTGTTCTGCAGTACATTAATACATACTGAGAAGTTTTCTTTCCTGTTTCTGAATTTGTTTTAAAATTGACTCCTAGTTTTGCTTTCCACGGCTGCAAATCCAGACGGGTGCTCTTGCAGTGGCTGCAGACTATTGGTATTTCTGGTTTAATTTTACCTACTGTTTTTCTTTTCTGTATGTTTCAGAGGCATTTCACCTTGCAATGCAAATGATTTTTGATCATTTCCGTTGTTTTGGTTTCTGCTTTGAAAATCATGTGGGTAGGTCTTTGAGAGTAATTTTAAACCATTATTTGTAGCCCTGTTAAGCAGCAGGAAAGAGGAGAAAGAAGGTTAGCAATTGGCCTCTGTCCAGTGCAAACTGTTGAAATTGATTTGGCTTTAGGCTGAGAGTTAAAAGCAAGCCAGTGCATTACAGATGATGGATCTATATTACATTGTGTTAATGTACACGGGGGAATTTTTTCCTTCCCTGTTTTGCACTCAGCTTTAAACTCCAGGATCTGATTCTGATGATTCTTTAGTATATTCCAGTGTCAACCAGTAATGGCTCCATTGAATCCACATTGTTTTCAGAGCCATGCTGCTAGTGAATGTGACTTGTCAATTAGGATAGCTAAGTGGTGGTTTTGACCCTGTTTTACCTTTGCAAAGAGGACATGAAATCCTCTTGGATTTGCACTGATTAGTGGAGAATTCTGCTCTGTTAGTGGAATGTATTCATTACAGTGGTTGCAATGAAACAGACTGTTTGGGTCTCCTCTTTTAATAGAAAGATGCTATTTATTTTTGTACAAAACATTTATTAACTTACAGCTGCTGGTCTTGCTCCAATTAAACTGCTAAAGGTTTTTTAATACGTATTTTTAAAACCAAACATGTCTATGTTATTTCTGATAATTGGGTCCTTGTGGTCTTTCATTGTTTTGTGATTGGAGCTGGTCAAGCATCCTGTCTGACGTGTCTCCAGATATCACTTATGTATTGCATTTATTTTAAGCTTCTAGACATCAGACTGAGTACACACACACTGCCATTGAACCCAGGGAAAATGTCTAAGTTTGATTCAAAGACATAGATTGTCTGTACAGCATTCCCTCCTGAGAGCTAGAATTTAGTCCAATTGCTTGTTTTGTACTCTGTCAGACTTCCACTGCCAGATAAATGTTCAATAAAACCTTTCACAGAGTCTTACTGAAGTTGAGAATTCTAATGTAGTAGGTGGTCTGCAGCAGCAGCATGAGCAAACAGACAGAACAAAATGTGTCTGACCAACAGTCCCATCCCACTTCAACACAGTTTTGTTACCTCTGAACAAGATATTTTGAGTATTAGAGGCCATATAGTCACTTTAATATAGAGTTTTCACCCAACCAATATATCTAGTTTGTCATCTCAAGGATCTTGAATGCCTCTGCTGCTCAAGTAATAGCAACTTACAGAAGGGTATGGTTAGACAGTCCCTAAAGGCAGTCCCAGTCCCCCTTAAATCTTTCTTCACTCAGGACCACGTTCTCCTTCCTTCCACTTTTCTCCCTTTGTCTGGGCCTCCTCTCAAGCACTTTCTTCGTAAGCCAAATGAGAAAATTCAAATGGCAGAAAGCTAACTCAGAAAACTAAATACGCTAAGAGAGGGAGAAAGAAGGAGAAGGGTATATGAGATAAAAGGATTACTCCTTTTAAAGAGCAGGGATTATTAGATCAGTAAAATGGCTGTGGGGAGCATTTAAACTTTACCATTGATTTTGAGGATTACAACAGAAGCTGTATATCAATGAATTTTCTGAATAGAGACTTCATGAAACTCATTCAGTGATCTTTCCCCCTTTTTGAGATTATATAATAATTTTCCAGAGTTCCTGGAGGTAGGGTTTCCCCATTAAGCTTTTGTTGTATGTAGATGACCATTTGTTCAAGCTGTTGAAGAAGGCTTAAAAAGAGTCTCCTCACTGAAGAACCTTCATCAACTATCACGGACATTTTTGAGGTGACTTCTTTGCCAGAGTGGCCTGATGACCAGTCCTCAATCCGAGTTCTTATGTTTTAGGATAATTACATGTTCAGTGGAACTGCACGCAAATCAGTGACCAGGGATTATTAGCCTTATGACAGAAGGTCTTAGGAATTGGAGTCCAAGACAGAATAAAAAAGCAATGATCAGCTTTCTACTGAAGTTTCCGCTGAAGCTGTCAGTCTTGCGTATATACACAGAGTTCATAGATTTGAAAGAAATCCATAAGGTTTGTGAATATAAATGCCACAGATAATCCCATAGACCTATTGCTTAATTATGTCTGTTTCCATAATCATCCCAAGCTTTTATAAATGCATTGCATTTCATCCTTATTTGCATTTTTAAAAGTGAGGGGTTTTGTTGTTTGGTTTTTGTTTGTTTTTTTTTTTTAAAGAAGCATGGAATCCTTTTACTGGGTTAGCTAAAATCCATCCTTAAGAGAAACCATATTGCCATTACTTTGTAAATCCTGGAATTACTATTATGTTTGTTGTAAAGGTCCCTCCTTACTTTAAGAACTTGGCATTAGGACAATGTGTTTTCCATTACAATGACAAGTACATATAAAACACAAATCCCAGTTGAGAGTATAAGCTGTTTGAAGGGTTTTAGTGTCAGTCACTCACTTCTAGGAGGCTGGATTAAGAATTGTAAAATATTTTTTTACTAGAGCACTATAGCTGATCCGTTAGTGTGTATCTGTATGCCAGGAATACAAAGTGTATTGAAAGACCAACATTTATATTGCATATGACAATGACATAGATTTCTTCTTACACTGAGATGTTGATGTTTACTAATTTCAAAAGGCATTTTTCCTGAACAAATCCCACTGGATTAATTAATTGGATTAAAAAAAAAAAGGCAATACATCAAAATTGTGTTATCCTACACACAAGAGAAAGAAAAGTGACCTTTAGCTATTTTTTCAAATCTATATTTCTGGATTATGTTTTTCTGGACTTGTCTCTCATCTCACTTGCATGTTTGTGAATCAGGTCTCTCTCAGAAATCAGTGACACTAGAGCACTCTAAATGTGGTGTAAGAAAAGCTTCAAGGCCTGTGTGTTTATTCATATATGCTACTGAAAACTTCTAAATATTTAGTTCTTAATGCATAGAATTCCAGTTCCTAGCCAGTGACTTTTAAGATTTAATAGTGTTTCTGTAGAACTGATTTAAGGCAGATTCTACCTGTCCGTGCTTTTTAAAATGGATTTATTCATACCTGACAAAGACATAAAGACCTACATTATTTTGTGTGTCTGGAGAAAAATATTAGTCTTTTGCCCAAGCTTGTTCAGAGGTGCTGCAACAATATCATAAATGCGGATCTGTGATGAGGTTCCAAAGCTTAAGGAGATCATGATTATTATTTTATAATTTATTAACAAATCTATGTTGTAAAACTGAGTTTTACAGAGTATTCAGAGCTCTGAGTCTTTGTGATCTATAGCAACGAAGCAGATAACAGGCTTTTTCTACCAGTGGCCAAGTAGCAACGATACAGACAAAGGATGAACTTATCCTGTAATCATTTACAGTTTTGACATTTTCAGGGTTATTTTACAGGTCAAAAAACCCCCAAAATACATTTTTAATAAAAATAACTCTATCCTTTGTGTAGCATAGTTTTTTGTATGTATAAATTATGTCCAGATACAAACAGACATTTATCTTGAAAGGTGCTGGGTTTTTTGCATTGCAAATACCAATGCAATAATCCTTAACACTCAGCATTTGATAGAAAGTTTAATATATGCGATTTAATGACACCAGACTTTATGACATGCTTTGTCTTAACATTAAATGTTGAATACTCTTAATTACAGATTATTTTTAGGCAAGAGCTGCATAAAATATGAATTTATTCTTTTGTTTTTTCTTTTCTAGCTTTATAGACATTGATGGAAAGATAATTAGAAACCAAGAATAAAGCAAAAGCTGATCAAATTATCCGTAATCTAATGGCTTGCTTTCTAATGTTGATGAATAATACTATAATTAGCTTGAATCACCTCTCAATCTGTACTGCTGAGGAAAATTGAATTAACACTTTAAAATAATGTAAGCATTGAATAAATTGTCATTAAGCCAATGAAAGCATTATTAGATTACCACTTCCTCTTGGGTCACTTGTGAGGAAATGCTAATAGTAAAGGAATATTTCAGAGGAAAGAACGTTTCCAGTATCATTTGCTTAAAGAATTATGAAGTGCCACAAGAATATTGATGCTGACATGGAAATTGGACTACTCAATAACTGACACAAACGTACTTCCCGCATTCTTGCCCCAGAAAACTCACAACAGACCTATCTCTTATTAAACAGACATACCAAACTACTTTTTGATCACAGCTAATGTGTACAAAATGCACAGATATAGAGAGAAATTTTAGATGCCTAGTGCGCTGCACTCAGCTTTATTTTTGCCATGCTGTCTTCCTTACAGATGTGATACAAAGACAGGTAGGCTCTTCAGTCAATACTTCTACTGCTTTATTGCTTTCCCTCAGCGGTAAGGAGGACAAAACACCAAATGCCCTGTTTTTCTCTCTTTTCTGTCCTTTGTCAGTGCTAAGCCTTATCTAAGGATAGTGTCCTTTTACTCACTACAGTTTTAAAGTATGTGAGCAAAAGCGTTTGTGCGTTTCCCTGTCAGCAGCTGAATCACTGTGTGGTGCAAACCATAGAATCACAGGATCCCGGAGGAATGTAGTCCAGCTTCCCACTCAGTGCAAGATCAATACCGAGTTCAGAGCACATGGGTCTGAGCATGGCTTTCTTAAAATCAATGGAGTCACACTGATTTACGCACCAGGCTTTCACTTAAAGGCAAAAAATGCTGTGGCAGAGACATTCTTTTGCTGCTGAAACCTTGCCTGTGTTTTAGCTTTGTTCGCATCATTCGTAAGCAACTTATCTAAAATGCTCCCCATACTTTTAATGCTTTACCTTCAGGCAGTAAGATCAAATGGCCTGACAAAAGTATGCTCTTTAGACATACTTTCAGCTTTCAGACATCGGAGTCTGCCATTGTCACCCTTTTATTTGCCCTTTTATGAAAAAAAAGTATTTGATTCTTTCTGTATTCTGTTCAGATGTTGCTCAAAGACTTGACTCTTCAAAATCATTTCCTATGTGTACATGCCTCTACAATCTCCTCTTAACCAACTCTTCTGTCATTTTCTAGTTAGCCTTAATGAAGTTTAAATTCTTCTGCAAGGAGATGCTCCTTAGCTGAATGAGTTGTCATGTCATGCTGATGAAGGTTGGGTAGTTTTCTGCATGGCTTCTTTGTTGTTAGAGGTGGACACAGTATTTGTGTCACAGAAACAGAAAACTCTGTTATCGAAGTGGCAAGTAACCAGGAGAATTTACAGATGTGCCTTCTCAAGAACAGGTTAGAGAAAACAGAAGATATCAGTTCTTGGTTTTATAAAAGAGTTTTCGATCTTCAGCCAAGTATATTACATAGATGCCTGAGGAACAGTGAAAAAAATGTTACAAAAAACTCCTTTGCTGTTTGCTTTGGAACAAAGATGTTTATGTTACTTTTCAGCTAAGAAAGTACCAAACACAGCAAGCACATATGAAAATTAATCAACAATGTCTAACTGGTTATTGGGGAATTGTAGGATTAGAGTCGCCAAAGGATTTGGAAGTATTTATAAAGTATTTATAATTTCTTGTCTTGTCTGCAGACAAGACAAAACTGCTTATGCAGTTTTGTTTAAGCAGTGCAATGATTATGCAATAGTTTAGGATAAGAGATAAAGAATAAGTTATGTAGCTGAAAATTTCAGGGGAACTTGGAGGCAACATGTCATTGACATATACATATAGAAATAAAAAAGGCAGAACTGATTACTTCTTCAAAGTGGTCATTCTTTTTTGAATGAGAAGAATGTGTTTAAATGTAGTAAAGATAGTTTTTATATAGTTTGTATCCATTTATAAAAAATGGTAAGCATAAATGTGAATTTTATTTTGGATATCTCTAAATACAAATTAATTTAATGTTATACCATTGCCATTAGTTTAAAATTTATTTCTCTGAATTTGTTGTTACACCTTTACACTGTATCAGAATGATTAAGAAGATTATTGCAGACAAAAAATGTCTTACTGTCAAAGAAAAAGGTTCAATCTATTTATGATAAAATGAAACTGCAAGAGAAAGTACAAGTACATAATAGGAATGTTTCATTCCTTTCTGTTAGTGTACTCAAGTCCTCCCTTGATTGCACAGTGCTGGCACAGGAAATAATTTTCAGATAAGTACATTTATGTCAAATGAAATTCTAGAATGCTATGAAGTTATTGTTGTCTTTCAAATGCTTTGCCTACATAATAGCATAGCTATTCTCAGTTTACAATATATGGTCCAATTTTGATATAACTACTTACATTTCAGAATGCTCTCTTATTTTTCAGGGGGTATGCATGTCAGCAACTACAGCATTCCAAGGTCATTTCATAGTCTAGTAAATATTTGTAACCATGGCAGAGATGAAAATATGATTCACAGTTTGGTTATTAGATAAGCTTTTGTTAGTGATAATCCTCTCAGTCTTATCCACAGTAGTTATCTTCAGTATCCCCTTTTCTTGATGAACAAGATTCAGAAAAACTTGTTTTCTGTCTTTGCAAGCTTGAATTAAGTTTAGATCTTAATGCAAAAGAATGCTGAATAATTAAAATCCTACTGACCTCAAAAGGAATGTGGCTGACCATGTCATTTTTAGTCTCTGTATGTGGTGTGAAGCACTAAATAGCATTCTTAACGGAAAAAGTATCAGCTTAAAGGCATGTATTGATGTAATGTTTCTCATTCTTTTTCAATTTTTTTCTTTTAAAATTTTTGATTCTTTATGTAACGGAGTGAGAGAGCACTGGTTGTCTAGTGTACTCTACTGTATCACATTTTCTGAACTCAGCCATAAATGCAGCTTCCTCCTGAAATGCTCTAAATTTGCTCAGTCGAGGTCTGTACCTTACCAAAGCAGAGTTGAACAAATCTTATAGAGCAATTGCAGTATCAGTGCAAAGTTATATTCTACCCAGTAAACTTGACTGCCAACCTGGAATACATTAAAGAGCATTTGTCAACACTTTGAAGTATCTGACTGTTATGTTTATGGAGTAGCTATTAAGATGCCATGGAAAAATATAGTGTCATCCTACATTTTTGAAAGATCTTTATTCTGTGGAAGAACACATGTTATTTCAAGAAAGAAGTACCTTACTAAAATCATCTATAATAAGTATGATTCAGAGTTATTCAAATTCAAGACAAAGCAGAACAATAACAGTTAAATATTTCAGAATTCAGATGACTATATTAAAATATTAAAAGGGCCTTTATTAGAAGATGTGTTTCAAGAAACGTTCTGTGAATGAGTAAAAATTAAAATGGAACTGAAATTTGCCAAGAAATAACAGCAATGCATTATTTCTTTTTTATCATTTTAGTTGGTAGTGGACTGAAATTATAAAATTATGAAGGGAAATGGCTACTGGATGATAAGATTTATGATAGAAAATTACAGAAAGATTAACTTAAATTTGAGAGTAAAACACATAACTGGATGCTAAGTTCAGGCTGAGGGGGTTTTTTCTGATTAAATATTTTATTTTAGGAGTTGCTTTAGTTCCATTTGCTCACACCCACGTAGTGTCACACAGAGATAGGTTTGCTAGGTTTGTAAAAGGAGCTTTGGTTGGCTTAAGCAAATGAGGCCTGCTGAGCAGAGCTGTGCTGCTTCTAGCTAACCTCTTTGACATTAGTTCATGTGTGTCACTACAGCTGGTACCCTTTACAATACCAAAAAAGACTTTTCAAGAATATGTACTCAGAAATTTACTAAGGAGAGTAGCTCTTTAAGAGAATGACACCCTACACAGTGGTCTGAGAATCACAAGATATGGTATATATAAAGCAAAGTTTGTGGAAAACTCTTGAACTCATCTTGTTTTGTCTTTTTTGGCTTCTTCGGTAGATTCATATTTCTAATAGCTATCCTTGGTGAGTCAATGGCTGCAGCATTTTGACAGCTTATAGAGGCCCTGGATAAAATACTGGATGTGTTAAAATCAATGACAACAATCCGCGTTCCCAGATTTAATCAGTGGAGTCATCTGAGTTACTAATTCTGGCACACTCAACGCTGTAAATTTATCAGGATGCATCTGCTTGAGAGTGTCACCGTGTAGGCATGTAACAAAGACCTGAAACAGACTGAAACAAGGCCAAGCCTGTAATCAATCTGGCAAAAGGGAGCAAGTTCCTACTTTGTTTCTTGCAACAATAAGGAAGCCTATGAAAAACCTTATCCAAGAAATTCCTTCATTCTAAGCCTGGCAAGTTTAAATAGTAATGGCTTTTACAGTGCTGTAATAGATTGCTAATACGTATAGATTAGAGTGACATCTCTCTCTTTATTTGCTTCCCATTGTGTGTGATAGGAAATGTTCAAGTTTTCCAGTCTTGTGTGTTATCACAAATGTGGAATGCAAGTGTACTTTCGCATGAGTATGAATGAGAGTCTGTCCCACTGAAATGTGTGAAAATCAGTGTATATCAGATAGGAATTTGTTTTGAATAACAGAAACAAAACCTTACAAAAGAGTCTGTTCACTTGCAGGTTATATGGTGCAGTAGATTATTTTAGTTACATTTCTTTTTTATGAGAAGGAAACCACAAGGGAAATTTTGCTGCCCGCTGTCTGCGGTTGTTCCTGAGCTTCAGCAACTGATCAATTTTTAATAAACTGATACTGAAGAATTTTGCTTTTAACAAATATACAGTGACTTGGAAATATTAACTGTATTGCCACTGTTTAAGCTAAGCACATTAGGAAAGCAACAATTTTCTCTTTGATCAACTTTCCATTCCATGTGGATTTTTGTGATGTTAACTACTTTGGATTCAGATATTTTTCTTTATTGTTGGGCTTATTTTGGAATATCACATTTGCCTTTGGGTGTCAGTTTATTTGCATTTAAGAATATCAAGCAGCCTGAGTCACTTAGTTCTGTGTTGAAACAAGGCCAGACAGTGGTTATGACTATACCCATATTTCGCCGTTATTATAATGTCTTTTTTCTAAACAGGTATATGATAGTTCTTCCTTTTCCTGAATAGGGAAAAGCTGAGTCACTACAATTCCAAATGTAATATCATTCATTCTGTTTCTATCTCGGGTAAGTTAACAGGGATCTGATGATATACTATCCATGCATTTTTAGTCCTGGACTTTCTTGGAGTTTAGGCTAATTGAGCATATCCAAGGCTATATCAAAGGATATGGCAAATTAAAATCCCCACTAACAGCTCTGCCTCCATCACTTTTCCCTTCATTATTCTCTTAGAGAATGTACAACTAGCTAAACTTTTCTATACAGGTTATTTCTGACAAATATCTTATTTTCTATTTAAACTGCATTTTAAATAAGAATATTAGTTTACATCCTTGATATTCATGTCTGAAAATGAGCAGTAGACAAGAATGACATTATCTAAAATTATTTTTTCATTGCAAGATTTATCTCTATTTTACAGTAATTTTAACTAATGGAAATCAGAACGGGGGGGGGAAGTATTTAGTATTCCTGTAATACTTTGATGATTCAGGGACGTATTTTAACTTCTGAGTAGATTTTACTCAGTGAAGGTCAGCTGTTACTGAGTGAATCAGACAACTTGCATGTGTGAATTTTTGAAAGAAGAAAGTACACAAGCAGAATCCAGTGTTTGCTTACGATGTTACTTCTAACTTCATCTGCCGCTGCTATGTTCCTTTGTGTACAAGCATTGACTTTCTCACTTCTGACCTTAGGTTGTCTTTATTGATTTCCTTTTGACCTGTCTGCTTAGTTAACTGTCACTCACTGATGAGAAGTGTTTTTTAAAAGCTTCTTTTAATCTTCAAAGTAGTTACAACAGTAAGTAAGTTATCACATCTACAGGTTAAAAAACAATACACCAAAAATCTTCAAGAGGTGTTAGTACTGTCGAAATGTTGTTGCATTGGTAGAGCTAAGGCTTGTCATTGACAAAGCTTTCAGGGAGCTTCTAGTATCCTCTAACATCAAGAACAGTTGCTTGATAATAATTTGCTACCATATCTGAACATACAATTTATCAAAACAAAGTACATTTTAAGAATAAGTTCTTTTTAGGTAAAATGCTTAGGATTTTTGGTATTAGTGGTTGCCTAAGGTTCAGAGCAGTGAAGAACCAGGATCAGTTAAATAAAATTGAGTTTGGGTTTTGTTAGGTAAATATTTTGCTTCAGCCCATGTGAGTCTTTCTTTCAATGAGACAAAGTAGTTGCAAATTATTAGAAATGTGGTTTGGTTTATTATTAGAATAAAGTTTGCTGAGAAAATTTTGCTAAATGTAATCCTGTATCTGTAAGAACAGTTATAGAAATCTTAAGGAAAGTATTGAAAAATGCAGGCTCATCTGATAGGACTTGGTGTTCCAACAAGTATAAAGACTCATACTCAGTGTTTGCTTCTTAAATTTCACTCTGCCTTGTTTTATTTAACTGATACACTCTTCCTGATTATAAATAAATGTCAGATTTCTGATATACGTGTATATACTAGGTTATTACTGATAAAAAAGTGATTTTCATTACACATTAATTCTGTCCCCAGTAAAACCACAGCATTTCCTAAACTGCACAGAGACTGTAAACTGCATTTAGATACTGTTTTCTTGTGCAAGCCACTTTCAAGATGGAGAAAGAAATTAGAAGCATCATGAAATAACACTGACTTGTATGATATGTGCCAACTTTTGGTGTTGCAAATGGAGGGAAGAAACTTCCTTCAATTATATACTGCTTGGTGTAATGCTGATGGAGTGTGTCTTTTCTTTGATCTTTGAATGGCTTTTGCTAGCACCCAGTTATGCTGAATTTAGAAAGGGAAAATTCCCAGGAGTTCTGTTATTGAACAGGAATGCAGAAAAATTTCTGACTTAAGGTATCGTAAAAGAAGGGAATAAAAACCACAGGATTTTTATTTAGTAAAATCTAGCTAAGAAATAGATTAAAAATGGTAATTTTAAAAAATATAGTCAACTCTAGGGAAAAATATATATCCCTATATATTCACATGCATAGAATCACAGAACCCAACTGAAAGGGACCTTAATGATCATCAGGACTCAGGGAGAAGGAAAATAGTATAAATGATAGAAACTATGCTTCTCTCCCTAACACACTAGACATGCACATATATGAATCTACTGCAGTCTTCATCTGCAAATACTCATTAATGTTGCCCTGAAGATGCAATACCCTGTAGTGATCAGAATTCCTGGAAAAATATAATGCCTATGTAAAAATCATATGCTTTTAATGCTTATATAGAGATCTTTCTGATTTTGTCTTTTTAAGATGATAAAAGGTTATCAGCATCATAATTGAATTATATATATTCCTTTGAACAGTATTCTCATGTTGAAAGTCCCATACAAGTCATTACTGTCAGTTCATGGCTTCTTAATGAGAACAGTTTGAAGGCAGAAAGTGTAGCTCATGCAACTTAGCTTTGGGGAAGAAAGACCCTAATTTGCAGTAAAATTCCCTCTTAGTTGCTCACAAGTTTTCACTGCAGTCCTTATGTTTCACTAACAGAGACCCAGTGACAAACAGCAGTTGTTCAGTGTTATGGGAAACATGAAGCATTATGCAACAGCATCATAATTGCTGGCAAAATTAGTATCCTCTGGCTCTTTGGTCTGCATGAAGAAATGTCTGTCAGGATTTATATATTAACTTAAAAAAGGTGCCATCTATAAATGACATTTTGAACTAGTTACTACTGTACATGATTTTCAGTTAAATTTCTCTTTTATTTTCATAGGCTTGTATTATGAGTGATTTAATATTAAGACTGGACTATATTTAGTCCAGATGAATCTGTACACAAACATGTATTTTTCTGAATTTTATCATGGAAGAGCTGATTATAACTGAAATTCGGGTATAATTTTAAAGGCTTTTACAGTAGAGTTAGGGCCATTTCTACTATTTTACAGATTAGGAAATGGAGAAATTAACATGTCATGATCCAGACAGTAGTGACAAAAAATAGTACTAAGTCCCCTATCATCAGGTCCTCACTGGCTAGGTCAGTATGCTAAACCTTTCTGCACCTTGTTTAACAAAAATGGGGAAAATACATTGCACAAATAAATGTGTAAAACTCTCTCGGTTCGTGTTATTTTGACACACTCTTCCAGACTTTTAGAAAACAGCAGGTGTGTGATTCCCCAAAAAACTTCTTAAACATCTACAGTTAACAACTAAAGAAATAAGTAATTTATAGCACTAGTGTGTTTCTAGTGGAACTTGGAAATATTTACCCAATTTTTAAGGTACATTCTAATTAAAATATCACAGTTAAAATGCTATTAAATGTGATCATAATGCTTTATTGGGGATGCTTCTGTAAGTAATGATTTCACATTGTTACTCACTAAAAACTTAGTATGATCTTTTCCTTGATAATTATAAGGTAATTTTTCATTTTGATTCATGAAAATAATTCTATTAACACAGATGTTATTTTGTGAGAAGATACATTCTCCATTCTTGTTAAAAGCAAAGAAAGAAAGAAATACAAAAATAAAATTACAGGCAAATGTTTTTAGCCCTTGAGTATATAAGTCAGGGCACTGCGGTCACTAATAGGTCTTAATTGCCTTGCTGAGCCTCACCTGGGCCCCACCTCCTGCCAAGAGCTCTATTTAAGTTTGTGCTTGGGTGCTTAGTCTTTGTTAGAGATACAGTGTAGGTAGGTTTGTCTTCATCCTTGTCTCTAGCTACTGTGTGCTGGGTGGACTTAAGACCCACATTGCAACCTCAACTCCTGTGGCTCCTGAGCAGGCTACTCAAAGTGCTCTGTCCCCTCGCTGTGCCCAGGGCTGTTGGTGAGGTGTTGGCAGCTCCCTGAGATGCCCGCTTCGCTCAGGCAACAGGGGTTCCTGCAGCACCTGTCTCTGTCCCCTCTCGTGGAGCAGCTCTGCCTTTCCCACTTCCTGCTGTGGTAAGTCTTTTCATGTACATTTAAAAAAAAAAATCCTGTTATGTTATTAAAGTTTCATCTAGCATTTTATTAATGTTAGGACAACCAGAGCAATCAATAAATCACAAGGGTTAAAAAAAAATCATTACTTTGGCAGAGAGACTTTGCACTGGAAGGTGCAAAGCTTATGAGTGTTTGTGAATGCCTGTGGTTAATAAACAGCTTCTGTTTTGGTGATTTATGTGATATAGCCATTTGTGTCCAAAGTAGCATTTTTAGTTCTGGACATCTGCATTTAAAGTAAGGAAATAACAGATTTGAAATATAGCCACTGTAAAAGTTACTGAACATTTCCATGAATTGTAAAAAGAAAAAAAAATAATAACCCATCACCCCACTGTTAAGGTGGTGTTATAAAGGAGACTTATTTTTCAGTTACCTGCTGAGTGCAAAAGCTTGGGGATTATGCAATCTGGGATGCTGAACCTGGCATAAAATACAGCAACACAGTTGTGTTTTAGAAAAGGCCTGAGAAGATTCCTGATTCATGGCAGGATTTTTGGTAGTTGAAAAAACCCAACACAATAGCAGCAGCAAAAGTCACCTAAACTAGATATTTTTTTTTTTTCTTAAAAGAAATGCAATTTAGTGGATTTTGGCTTTTTGCCTTTTTTTTTCTCCCCCCTCCTTCTTAAAGACGTAAGTGGAGGTGTTAGAGCAAGCAGCCATCAGTATCTGGAGTCCTTCACTGAGAGGAATATGGTGTTGATTATTTTTTCTCAGTTTTCATATAGGTATGCCTTTTTATGTGTTTGCTAACACACTTTTTGCCCCTTGCTCTTTCCCTGTTGGTCTGCAGCACCGTATTATATCCAAATTTACTATATATGATGGCTTTTAGATATTTGCTCTCTTTGTTACCACTAAAACCACTTATTTCCAGTTCTGTGTTTCTTTAACCACTGATGTGAGTTGTTTCTAGCCATTGGGCTTCCAGTGTCAAACCTGTCCCTCACTTGCAGTCATCTTGTGCTTGTATTCCTCAACTCTTCCTCGTGTATCCTCAGGTCTCAAGGCGTCTGTTATCGTGTGATACGTGTATTTCTTTATGCTACGCCATAATGTTAGGATTGAAAAAACATGGTGATATGATAACAAGATAAGTGTAAAACTAATTAGTGACACCTGCTCAATTAGAAAAATTGCTGTCATATCTAAACCAGGTGAAACAAAGCTGCAGGAGACAGGTGAAATAAAGGTTGGGCAAAGCACACCTGAAAAGCTTCTGTTAGGAGGCATTGCAATCTCAGTGTAAAGCTTACAAAAAATTCTAAGCTTTGCACCTGACAGCACTTTCTTGAGCTTCATGGAAGGTATTGTACAGTAGGAGAAAATCACACTGGAGTATATTGATCGGATGAACAAAACAATATTGTACTGCCAATAAATAGGGCTGGAATTTGAGCCATGATTTGATATTATGTTCCCAAGTTTAATAGAATGTGTATTCACGTAGGTGGTATTTTTATGTGGCATCTTTTTATTCATTTAAGGTAATATTTTGGTTTTTTCTATTACTTAACATAAACCTTTATTGTGCCTGGAGGTTTATCAATGGTATCTTGCTAACTATCAGGGATTGCTTCTCTTTTTTTTTGGCTAAGAATATGTACAATCACTGCAGAGGAAAAATTCAGCCATCAGTGTTGTATGATATGGTCTGAGCTTCTGGAAAATATGTTTCTATTGACAGCCTACCTCTTCACAAGGAGCATTTTACATATACTAACTGGACTCTTGGGCAGATCTCTAGCCAAAAGAAACTACAGAGATGCTTTATAGTTTATGCCCTGTCACAGTTTCCATAGTTTCTGTCAGACAGACACAGAATTGCCTCCCTCCTTGATCTGCCAAGGTCCCCTTTCACTATGTCCTGATTTCTCTAGCAAATTCTATACTGAGCCCTTGGACTTAACTTAACATGACAGGACTCTCTGATTTCATGAGGTCATATTGATCCATTCTGCAAAGTTGCCTTCCATCATCTGTATTTTTCTTCTTTCTTTTGTCTTTCCGTGTCTCCTCTTCCTGTTCTTTACTGTTATGTTTTTCTTTGCCTGCCTTCTCTCTCCTGTTTTTTTTAACCCGAAACAATGAAAATAAGTCAGCAATGTGGAGACATCTAATGTGTATTAAAGATCTTCATTTTAATTTTCAATGCTAGAATACTAGTTTTCAGGTTGTTGACATGTTCTCCTTTAATGTCAGTAAAGGAAACATTGGTTTTGAGGTGTTTAGGTTGTGTCATTGTAAGTGAGCTTGTCATTATTGTTTGTATATTTACTGTCTTTTCCTCATTGCTTTTGTGGATGTAAGAACTGAAGGGTACAAGGCTATATGCTCCAGGAGTTTCCTGAGAGATGAGGCAGCCACAATGAACTGTATTTATAATAAAGCCAGAGCCCTTTTTACCTTTTTTAACCTAAAACAGAAGCAGCATATTTCTGCATACACAAAAGACAAAAGCATTTATGAAGGAGAGCAATGACTTGATTCTTTTATGGATAAAGAAATATTTTCCAAGCCTTGTACTATGTTCAGTCTCGACTTTGATGCTAGCTCTGCATACACAACGATACCCCAGTAACATGTTTTCTTCATGTTCTTGATTTTATGCATTCAAATGTGAATGAAGATAATTCTGCTCAGAAATGTGTAATGCAAGTTCATAACAAGCATTTTACATGGTGATAAAAATAAGAAAATTTGCGCTTCACAGTCTCTAGAGACCAGGAACATATTTGGAAAGAATCAGATTATCTTATCTGCGTTCTTACATTTAGATTTAGATGAGATATTAGGAAGAAATTTTTTACTGTGAGGGTGGTGAGGCACTGGAACAGGTTGCCCAGGGAAGCTGTGGATGCCCCATCCCTGCAGGTGTTCAAGGCCAGGCTGGATGGGGCTTTGAGCAACCTGGTCTAGTGGAGGGTGTCCCTGCCCATGGCAGGGGGGTTGGAACTGGATGATCTTTAAGGTCCTTTCCAACCCAAATCATTCTATGATTCTATGAATTTTATCAAACTGGGTTGTTAATTTAATAATATCTCATGTGTACAATGCTAATATAAAAATATCTATGTAAATATAGATATCTTTAAGTATGGCTTTGTCGTCTTTTTATAAAGCTTGGAAATGTTTAATAGGAAGTACTAGCATGTGTAACTATGTAAACCACTTGACATCTGTCCGTATTTATAAACAGTTTTCATTTGCTGCAGTTTATTTACTCTTGGCACATAAAAATGAAGTGTGACAGACACCCTGTGGCTTCTATTGATGAGAGGATTAATAAAGCTTGTACTTTCATTATAACATCTGAAGCCATCAAGCATGAATACTTCAACAGTCATTATTGAACATTGACACATATTGCATTGGTAATCAGAAATGGCAGCAGACAAGAAGCTGGCAGAAATACGGTTTTCAGCTCTCTCTCAAGAATAATTTGTGATTTAATGTGTCCTTAATAATATATAGCTCTGGACTTTGTACTCGGCTTGAGACTCATTTTTAGCTTTATCAGTTGTCTCTTAAAGGCATGTTAAAAAAATATTTGCATACCTGTTTTACTGACATGAAGGTACTACCTAGAACCTACATGTTGTTACTTGATAATGCAAACCATCATGACATTGGATGCTAGAGCCATTTTATGGTTTTATTTCAATGTCTTAATTAAATACCCTTGACAGGCCTATGACTTTTCTTGCATTTTAACAAGGAACAATATGGTAACTTGCAGGCTAAGTAGCTCCTAGAATGTCCCAACAATCACTGTGGAAAAGAGTTCCCTGATTTTTTGAGCCATATAGGAGAGTGATGTGTCTTGTATGTGGATTCTTGAATAATTTGAATTGTTCAAATTACCTATCTAGGTCATGCAGAGGCAAGGATCTGTTTTAAGTGTTCTGTCATCTTGCCTAGGTACTAGGTAGTGTCAGTAGACCTTTATTGTGGTTTTGGTGGTAGATATTAAATCTCTTTGCAAGGATGATGTTAAACAATTTTTAAATGTGGAAACTGAGGAACAGAATCCTGAAAACTTCTATTTCTGGTCTAGGTTGTGTTTCTAGTCTACTGCTGGGTTGCTAGGTAATCTTGTCTAAACTAGTTCCCCTCTCTGACTAGCAAATCCTTTCTGTTTTGAACAGTCTTCTAAACTAACCAATTTACAAACAAATAGGTGAATAAATTAAAAAAGCTTGATTTTAAAAAAAATTAAAACTCTCAGTTTTTGCTGTTTTATTCTATGCTTTCTACTAAAATTTTTTAATAAATGTAGCTTATTGTAAAAAAGTACAAATGTTCGTCTTAATGAAGTAGAGAATTTTTCTTTTCTTTCAGTGAGTGTTATACCAAGGGTTCCAGGTGACTGCAGGATATTTTTTTCATATCACTCTTAAGGAAACTATGGAAAAACTGAAAAGTTAAAATTTTGCTTAATTTCCTCCTTACACAAATTGACATGGCTGTTCTGAGGTACTGACTTTTCATCTTGCAGTTATTCTTCAGTTTGAGTTGGTCTTTTTTTTTAGCAGTTTCTGTTGCCAACCAGTTTTTCCTCTAGAATTTACTCCTTTTTTTGTTTGTTTGTTTTTTTGTGGTGGCTGTCTTCACTGTAAAGAAACAGTGAGATAAATAGTTTCTATCATTTGTTTTGGCACTTCTGTTCTTGTGTTTTTCCTTTAGTAGAGATTTTTTTTCCTGTAACATTTACTTCTACATCTGAGAACAGCATCCATTCAATTTGCCCTGCTTTGTTAACATGGCAACATTTTCCACAGAAGCAGGTAACAAAGCAGCCAAAATACTTTCTCTTTGGTAGATACAGCTTAGAGGAGGAAGTGTTGGAAAAACATCACCCACAAATGCCAGTTGCGATTTAGCCTGGATTGAGAGTAAGAAAGAGAGTGGGAACCAGAGAAAGTTTACAGCCATTTTCTGCTGTGTAAAGCTGAAAACAGATTATAAAAACCTGGACACAGGTACACACCTTCAAAAGATGGCTGAAATCAATGGCAATTAAGTGTTCTGCTGAAAGGTTGAGGGTGCTTGCCTGCAAGTGTTTGCTGAGGGATGAGCTGCCAAATTACACAGCTGTGTGAAATAGTCTGAGACCTTTGCTTAGTAGTGTTGTGTTTATGCATGTTAAATGTTTTTCTTTCTGAACTGAGGTATTTTTCCTAAATATAACTACTCTTTGTTTATACAATAGGTTCTGTCTCTAAGTGCCTAAGGTTTCTGAAACAAATCCGCAAACACTTAATTTAAGAATAAATATATTTGTGTTGTATGGGGGGAAATAAGTTTCCTCATCAGAGCAGGGGGAAAAATAGGATGAGAAATCTTGTAGATGAAAATAAAGACGGAGGTTGTCACCAACTGCCATTGTGGGCAAAAAAGACTCAAGTTGGGGGAGAATTAACTGATTGCCAATTAAAATGGATTCAGGTAGTAAGAAACAAAGACAAACAGTAAAACACTTTTCCTCCCCTATTTTCCAGGCATAACGTGATTCCTTCGCTCCAGACTCCTCTCCCCCCTCACCTGCATGGGGGGAAGGGCGGTGGGATTGTTGGTGGGGGTATGGTGCGTACATAGCAGTTTCTTCTCCTCCTTCTCTCTTTTGCTCTTCCTGAGCTCCAGCATGAGCTCTCTCCATGTGCTGCTGTCCTGCAGGAGAAAAAGATCAGAGTAACTGGGCTCAAGAAATAAAATTATGAAAGGTTGGGGTGATTCTTTTTTTTTTAATGAGAGAAGCTACACTGGAGTTGCTGCTTCTAGTGCTATCTTAATGTGTTTGAGTATAAGGCATTCACTTTTATTGTTCTTCTCTTTTTCTACAGTCTACATGTTTAGTTTTTTACATATTTATTTTATAGGTAAACAAATATTACTTTTTCTATCTTATAATTTGTTGTTAAAGAGGATTATTATTTGTCACCTGAAGCTGGAGCTGGTTCTCAGTTATACTTGACCCTTGTAAAATCCAGCATAACTTTGCTGATAACCAGACTGTGAATAAGTGGTCTGAGGATGATTTTTAAAAATATTAGAAGTATTTGGCAAGGTAGTTCGTTCTTGAGATTTTTAACAATTCAAGGTAAGAACCTCCTGTGATCAATTAATTTTAATTTTATTTCCCTTTAGGCTTGGATGATTGAACTTGATTTTATGCTACTGCAATACTGTCTTACCAGGATGATCTTATGCATTATCCTGTGTTCTCCATCCCTCTAGTTCCTGTTCAGTTTTGATCATTATAGTCTTTGGTTTTGTAACAGCAGTCAAAGTTTCAGTTGAACATTTAAGTATGTAGCAGGAGTTAGAAAAGTCTGTAGAAGAAACACTGTGTTAACTAACGTCTAATTTGAGAAGTATCTTTGGTTAATGGTAAATGAAATAAGCTTGAATGGTGCTGTTTTATTTGACCAGAAGTCTGAATGGCCTGTTTTCTCCACAGCTTTACATTAAGTGACACAAGTACTATTGCTAGCCTTCAACTAGTAATACAGCACCTTAGCACTCTTTGTGAGCTTTAATGAAGCTCAGGCATGTTCACAACAGTCCAACCAAAGTCCGGAGACTGCATTTACAGTGCTTATGCAGTACCAATGCTTGAAGAGGAAGATTTTGCTTCAATTCATTGACAGTCCTTTTGTTGCAGGGGGACTGCATTGCAGTAAGGGCGTTTTTGCTGCCAGTGGAGGAAATTCGCTATTTCCAAACATGCTTTGTGGACATGTTTTGTGCAATCTATGTTTATTTAAAAATAAACTTTACCATAATGGGGTGATATAAAAGGATGGGTTCATAGCTGGTAATAGAACCTATAGTTGTATTACTGTATGTCAACTCCGAACTGAAGCATTTATATCACTGGAGAATATAGCACTAATTCGCTAAGGCCCTGAGTTGCAGTGAACATCAAATGTGTGATAAGTCAACAGCCTGTGTTCTCTACAGTTAGAGAAGGCAGTAGGAAATAGAATTTGAGCCAGGTTTTCCTGTCAATTACACCGGTGTTTCTGGACTAACGTTATTGTCTTTTATGTACCTTAAGCCAGGATGCTTGTTACTGTGGCCAAGTCTGAACTTTAATAGTTTACAATATCCATGTGCCTAATCTGTCCCTTCGTTAGGGTTACTGCTGGAATAACAGAGCAGGCTGAGAGTGTAATGTCTTTATCTGAGCTTCTCTGATTCCATCTAGCACATTAACTCACTGTCATTGAAAGCACATACCTCTGTAGAATATGAAAAAGCATGTTGTACTTTGCAGACTTGTGTAATGAATCAATAAAGAGCTAGGATCAGGAATAGCTTATATGACTGCAGATGTTAACTGTGAATGCAAGTGGGCCTTCAGAATAGGACGTGTCCCCTATTCTACAAGCTGCATAAATTTTGTTGCTATACAAAGCAATGTTACAGAAGAATGGGATTTGATAGATGTCTGAACATGAATGCAAAAAAGAGAGAGGAAAAGATGAATACTGGAGAACAGTACAAACAGGTGAAAAAGATTGGGATTGGGAACAAAAAGGTGCATTAGATGACTGAAGAAAATAGCACTTGGAATAATGGTGCAAATGAAATGAGAAAGGAAGGAGGGATTGGTGAACAATTACATGTGATTACTGTTGAGCTGGGCAGTTATTCTTTCTCAGCACACAGATATACAGTGATACAGGAGTACCGCTTTAGTATACTCTATTTACAAAGCACTTAACATTGAAATGATAAGTACTATCTTCTAGGCAAATCTTCTAAAATAGCAGTAGTGCAATCAAATAGCATCATGATGTGCTTCAGTAAGGATCATTGAGATATTAATCCTGTCTATGAATTGCGATAACATAATTTGTCTGAGCTAGAGATTGTCAGTTAAAAGAACAAAAGATATTGCAAAACGTCAAGGTTCTATGAGCTGTTCTGGGTTTCCAGTGAAAAGAAGCAAATTCTGCCCCCCCGCCCTCTCCCAATTGCCAAATAACACCTAGTTTTGTCATGACAATAATAGAATGGGGGAAAAGTATTCCAATTTTGTAATGGTTTCCATTATGAGAATTTCAACATTATAAATTATAAATTTTAAGTATTTCTTTGTGATCCTTTTCTTTCTGTAGTTTGTGGTTTGTGAAATGGATGCAAATAGTGGTTGTTGCTATTGTTTTACTTCTTTCTTAGATACTGCTGTGTTTACTTCTTGTCCTTTGGTGAATATTGCTTTGTAATTCAGGTTAGTGACTGCTGAAGGACTTGTTAGCCTCCCTCTAACCAGGATTGAATCTCGAATGGCTATGCATGCAAATAGTGTTTTTCTTGCTTTTATGGTTTTTGAATTGAAGCTTTCTACAAAGTAGTGAATTTATACCATTTTGTCTCTTATTTATGACTTTAGGAATTTTTTTTCTTGTAATTTTGCTAAAAAAAAAAAAAAAAAAAGAGGGTTTTGACTAGATTTCTACCCCTGCAGTCTTAAAGAGCAAAACTGGTATTCCAAGACTCCTCACTGGTTTAGCACTGCCTATGTTGGCTGCTTTGCAGCAACACCAGATTTTCTGTATGAGGTGGTGAGCTGTGCTATTCTGAGACTTGCTTCTGTTTCCAGTAGTCGTGTAAAGGTTTATGTTGAAATTGAACTTCCCTTGTACAGTCCAGATGATATTCTAGAATAAATATACATATTACCATGCACAGTGTGTTTCCATGTACGTGCTGGAGTTGCAGTTTTAATGCTGTTTTNGAAGAGAGGATGTACTCTGGAGTCATCTCCACCTGGGCTGCTTGATGTCCTGAATTCTAGGACTAACAGCAGTGTTCACAGATACGTAATTTTTTTTTTCTTANTTCGGCCAACTCTCCCAATTGCCAAATAACACCTAGTTTTCTCATGACAATAATAGAATGGGGGAAAAGTATTCCAATTTTGTAATGGTTTCCATTATGAGAATTTCAACATTATAAATTATAAATTTTAAGTATTTCTTTGTGATCCTTTTCTTTCTGTAGTTTGTGGTTTGTGAAATGGATGCAAATAGTGGTTGTTGCTATTGTTTTACTTCTTTCTTAGATACTGCTGTGTTTACTTCTTGTCCTTTGGTGAATATTGCTTTGTAATTCAGGTTAGTGACTGCTGAAGGACTTGTTAGCCTCCCTCTAACCAGGATTGAATCTTGAATGGCTATGCATGCAAATAGTGTTTTTCTTGCTTTTATGGTCTTTGAATTGAAGCTTTCTACAAAGTAGTGAATTTATATCATTTTGTCTCTTATTTATGACTTTAGGAATTTTTTTTCTTGTAATTTTGCTAAAAAAAAAAAAGAGGGTTTTGACTAGATTTCTACCCCTGCAGTCTTAAAGAGCAAAACTGGTATTCCAAGACTCCTCACTGGTTTAGCACTGCCTATGTTGGCTGCTTTGCAGCAACACCAGATTTTCTGTATGAGGTGGTGAGCTGTGCTATTCTGAGACTTGCTTCTGTTTCCAGTAGTCGTGTAAAGGTTTGTGTTGAAATTGAACTTCCCTTGTACAGTCCAGATGATATTCTAGAATAAATATACATATTACCATGCACAGTGTGTTTCCATGTACGTGCTGGAGTTGCAGTTTTAATGCTGTTTTGCAAACTTTGTAAGAAGCAGATCAATCCCTTATAAAAGCCTTGCTGCAAAATTATGATACACTATTAACAGGCTTTGAGAAAATGAATTTTCAGAGTACCCATGTATTGGGCAAGTTCCTCTTAACATATGCAAAATTTGAAAAACTTTGAGAGCAGATTGGAATCTGACCTAAGTCAAAATAGAGTAGATGCTATTAAAGCTGTCTAATAGGTTTGGATTCTTTTTTGATAATAATTTTCAGATTAATATAATACAGATTTAAAAGATAAGTGTCATACTAGTAAATAAAATCTTAAAATGCTCAAAATGGGGGAAGAGAGGATGTACTCTGGAGTCATCTCCACCTGGGCTGCTTGATGTCCTGAATTCTAGGACTAACAGCAGTGTTCACAGATACGTAATTTTTTTTTTCTTATTTTTATAGTGGGTTTGATGAAATCAAGATAAATGGGTTTGTGTTTTTTGGTTTTACACCCAGAAATTTTGGCCTCCTTGAACATGCCATCACAATTTATATAGTGATTAATCTGAGCTGATGTAGTTTCATGACATAGAAATTGGTATTTTCAACCACCTATAGATAAATGGAAGCCCAAAGATCATGTGGTACCTTTGTAATGAGGCTTTATCTGTAGTAAATCAGGTTTTATCTATATAGTTGCTTTAGCTACTGAAGGTCTCATTCCTTTAAATGTTATAACTGCATACAGAACAACACCTGCTGCACATTCTCATTCAATTAATGTCATCATTATTGTTTCCTCTATCTTGTGTTCAGGAATAGAACACACACAAACTTTTTTAAAAGTAGCCATACCTAACTCATTCTTCCTAAATATAGTTTGTGTTAGACCACAAATGCAAGCTTTTAAAGTTCAGAGTAAATAAACATTTCAGCAAAGCAAAATTAGCATAACTTTTACTTTTTATGTTAATCATCCAAACAAATTCCTAAAGATTTTGTAATATTTCATAAATACACAGTAGAAAACCAGCATCTTAATTATCAAACCAGTGATTATTTGCCCCTTTTCTTCCGGACCTGACCTCAAAACTCAAGTTAGTATCTGATCCAGAATGCAACCCAAAACAAGTCCAAAGGCTGTGAGACACTACCATTTTTGGGAGGGCTTCTAAGGAAATGAAAATGCATAAGTTTTTTGAACCCCTGATGGAATAGCAAAATGCCCTGCAGTATTTTTTCAGCCAGCAGTGTGCTAAATACAGAATTTAATTACATCTTTGGCAGTCACAGTCACTTCATTTGAAATACCAACCTCCCCAAAGGCTTCTAGGAATGATATTTCTTTGGGCTTGAAATTTTTTTTATTCTTCCCTCAGAGTGGAGAGAGTACTGTATACATTATTCTTTTTACCTCATTAATATTCTTATTCACTGAAAATTTATGTTAACTTGAACTATGTTTTAAACAAAAAAGTAATATAAATAATATTTGTCTTTTGAAAGGTATAATTTCAGCATCTGTAGGACTGACAGAATTGCCCTTACATTGCTTAAAGTGTACAAATGAAAACTGAGAATGGATAAGATAAATGGAGGACTAAGAGGAAAACTTGATGTGCAGTACAAGAAGTGACCAGTCAAAAAAGATGGTTAAAAAAATCTGTACTAATTAGTATGTGTTTTATAAATACATAATATAGGGAGTGATACAGGAAAGAAATGAAGACATCTGTTCCTTTATATGTTGAAAATGCATAAAAAAGAAAGAGAAAGGCAGTTGTAATTTTACATTATTTCTTTCAAACTTGGGTATAAAACACTATAATCTGAACTATTTTAGTTGTTTTTTGGAATGGTAAAAACATAAAAGCAGAACAGGGCGAGGAGTAAGGTAATTAATGCTGGCTCCTAAGTTTTTCAAGTTAACAGAATTTTTTCTCCAAAACTTATCTGCTTTTTATGCATAGTCTACATAATGCAGAAATTTCTATTTTGGTCTCTTAATTTATTCTAACCTTCCCATTATCTAGTCTGTCCTTGCAATACTTCTGAGAAATTACTAAACACTGTGAAGCACAGACTAGACTCCCAGATCAGGTTATTTTTGTCAACTGTCTTTATTAGACAGTCCCATTAGAATCTCGCCAGTGACAAAGGAGGGAAGAACGCCATCAGCACCCTTATAATGCCACACTCTCCAAAAGTTACTGGCATAAGTAAACTCATCTTACTGCCAAAACATTTTAAAATGTCTGCAAGCTTATTTCATTGATTTACAGAGCTATTTGTACTAAGAAATTATTTTTAACTTATGCATTGAGGAACAAATTCTACATTACATTTAAGTTGACTGCATTGCTGAGGTACCACCTTGAGCTAACTTTCTGTCTCTTTTTGTGTCCCTTAAGGATCTCATTAGCACAGTAGAGCAGTCTCTATCAAATGTTCATAACCTGTAGTAAGCTGAAGTAATATTCTCCTATTCGTTGCGGTTTGTCACAGACACATGTTCCCAGATGGCGTTACTTGCACAGATCCACAAATTCAGTTTTTACCAGTTGGACCTCTGCTTCAAAATATTCTAGGTACTGCTATTGTTTTCTAAACTTTTGACAGATGTGAAGATTCTGTTTCATAAAAGTGAGCATCTTCTGAAACAGCAGCATGTGATTACATATATTCATACATATTTTCTGCATATTCTCAACTGTTCGCTTTTTTTTCTGTTACAAGAACTTTGTGGAAATGTTATATTATTTCATCTATAACTCAGGCATATTAATCAGTGATATGGAAGCCTATGATCTTTGGAGAGCTCCAGAAATGTGCAAATGAAATGGTTACAACAAATAAGGCAAAATAACCATGGCTGGAACTCAAGCATAAGGCAGTACCTATCTAGTGCTTCATATGGACGGTAAAAGCGTATGGAATGCAGTTATGTGCTTAACTATGGTCCAGACTACAATTTCAGGAGCAGGCTCTTTGAAGTAGATGCATGTGATTCTCATTTGACTTTTTTATATAAAGATGCCATAATGCGAATAAGCCACGCTGCCCTACTTACATGTTTGAAGTTAGGCATGTATGCCTGTTTCTTGCTGAATAAGATCCTGACACAGCAGTTCATTGACTTCAAAGCCTTTCTTTTGAATCACTCAGAGCTTTTCAGCTGCTGTACTGTTTTCAACCTGAGCTGTCAGATATTCTTTTTTTGGCTGACCACCAATTGTGAATAACAATAGGCTTTGTTTTTTGTTTTCTCTTATGTGTTGGAGTGATTGTCTGTGATGTTACTTCATTATTTTATGCCAAGTTAGTTTCAAGAGATATCTCAGAAAAGGAGTAGCAAAATCCAGATTAATATGAATCACTGTTTACACAGGACTTTTTTTTTTTTTTGTAGGGCACTCTGGGTGGATTCTGAAATGTGGAAAATTCGTTTGGTAAAATTTACCTATCAGTTGTGCAGTGCCAATGTGTCTTGACTATAATGACAACAAAATCAAATCACAGGTGGTGCCCTCAAGTGAATAATGT
>VZTO01023048.1:0-44966 GCA_013400615.1 Syrrhaptes paradoxus | reverse complement strand
GTTTATTAATTGTACATGCTGATTGTATATATTTTTTTTAAAAATCCATAAACTCTTCTAGGTGATATGTTGTACACTGAAAAATAAGATTTTAATCTGACCATGTTATTTAAGCTAGTAAAGAGAATACCATCGCTTAAGCAATCAACATTGCTGTAAAGTATTCAGTTTGAGCAACAGTCACTTCTGAGTAAGTTACATTTCTGAAGTGTTTGCTGTATCTGTTCCTCTTGGTTAGGTTTTATACCATTGTAATTGTACTGTTTGAAACTCTGTTAATAATTTGTCTGTTCCACCAAATGCACAAAGCAGACATGGAGTTGATGTTTTCCCCCCATTTCATTAAAACTGGAGGTGTGCTCTTTCAGGGAGAGTATCCCAAAGTTAGAGAAGGCTCAGCGCCTTCTGAAGAGGTCTGAAATTGTAGCTTTTTCCTCATATGTATGTGAAGAGAGGTAGTGCCACCTCCAATGCTTTATTTGTTTCTTCTGTCCTTTTTGGTGCAACACACTCTGCTATTTCTGTAATTCTTTTGGAGCAATACAAAGATGTTATGTGAAAGATTCCCGCAGAAAAGTGTCTTTTGTTGTTGTTATGNTTCTAGGGGCATGGGGGTTCTAGGCATGTGGGAGGACCATGGCAATATGACCCTTAACCACATATAACTACAGACCATGGACCTGATTATTCAATATGCTGTCGAGGAATGGTTACCTGTGATGCTGTCCTTTATTTCAGACTGTCAGGACTGATCCCAAGTGTGCAGGCTCATTTGTTGCACTGAATTGCCCACTCCTTGGGCAGTGCTATAAAATCTGTTGTTCATTGTGAAGTTCTTGAGAATGAGTTTAGAAATTTATGGATTGCAGCAGGAGGTGGGGAAAAGAAAATCCCATTGATCTGGGACCCAAGAGCTGTCAAACACCATGAGACCCCCACTAACTTAGCATGTTAGTTTCATAGTTCCTCAGTTTACCTTTGCAATACTTTACAGGTCTTGACTATTGACTACTAGATGGTAGTTCACTTAATTGTTACTAATCGTTAATGTTAATATAAACCATTTAGTCAGTTACAGAATCTCCTGATGTTTCCCAAAGACCTCCAGTGGAGTCATAAGTCTTAACTGCAGCATGCTGGACCCACAACAGATGTTTATCTTGGCACATTGTAGCTTAGGTAATTCTGAAAACATTGCCAAACATCTTTCTGAGAAAAGTCACAAGGCCCTTGTTGAAGGTAAGAGACAAAACTCATCTTTGGGGGGTATCTTAAAAGCAGAATAGCACAAATTAGATGTCAATATCCCTTATGTAAGGAGTGCAAGGGCAATGGTAGATGGGTAGATGGGAGCCCTTGGTGTTGTGTGCATGCCGCACATTCCAGTTGACTTCCTCCTTAGCAAGTTTTTTATTTTTAGAAACATTAGTTTCCACTGAGTCTTTCTTGTCCACTTTAACCACCCATAAGTTGCATACGGTTTTTCTTCAGCATGTCTTCAGTCTAGCTGTAATGTAATGTAGCTTTATGGAATTATTTTTACAAATAGGCTAAACAGATGCATGATAATTCCTTGACTGCTTTCTTCGGCTGTTTTACTCTGGGGGGTAATACCAGAAACTAATCTTGTTATCACATAAAATGAGCAAACTGAAGGAGATGATGGGTATTCTCTCATTTCAAACCAGGTTTCTCAGTTAAAGGTGAGTGTAGGAAAAATGTGTTCAGCTGTTGTTACAAGAATGATACAAGTAACTTGTCTCTGAAAATAAACAGGAAGTTGCAAGATTTAACATTTTCTGAGCTACAGAGATTTTCATTTAATTTAGTGAGATGCAGGAAAGAAAGATGGACATTGCTTTGAAGCTCTAGAAATTACTTCCACATGCGTGACCAGCTGAGCAAACAACTGTTGTATTTGAAAACCTGACCGAGATTCTAATTTCAGTTGCTGTGATGTGAACTCACAGAAATTGCAGCGAGTGTGTTAGAAATGCTTTGGATTGAAAACTGAATATGAAAACAATGATCTGGCCTGCTGTGTATTTGTGAGGTGTGCTTTTTAAAGGTAAATGTTATTTTTAAAACTTCTGGGGGAAAAAAAAAACCCAACTTGTTTATCAGCTGGATATTATACACATGAAAATACCTTACTCCATGGCTGATAGTTTTACTATGTTTAATTTTGAATAAGGACTTCTTAGTTGATACATGGAAAATATTTCTGGAATCCCTGGAGGGGAAGGTGAATTCAACCAGCCTACCAACAAGCAAACACAACATAGTTTAGTTCATAATTTGTAAGAATAAAAAATCTTATTCTGTTCATTTGGCTAAGAAATGAAGTAAGAAAGTATTTTAAAAATTGACAGTAATATAAATGCTACTGTCCTTGTGTTGCCAGCTTTCTAAATCTGAAATTGTTGTATCAAGAAGGAATGCATCTTTTCTTGTTTGAATGCAGATGATATTTACCAGATATGATCTGAGTTTATGCTGAATTACGAGGTGCTGACCTGAGAAAATGCCTTTTATTTCTATCACAAACTAATATTTGTGTAAATAAACAGAGGATAATATTTTGCCCTGTTTGAAAGCATAGCTGGACAAGTCAGGTAATCAGAGCTGGCGTAGTTCTGTTGTAGGTTCTGTCTGTTCCTCAGCAAGAGAAATGCTCTGCTATTTCACATCATATAGCTCTTTTCACAAACTGTAAAACAGCTAAATGGTTTTTTTTCTTCCTACCAGCTCTCATGTGCTTCAAGACTTCTATTTATTATTATTATTAGAATCTTTTTCATCATTTCAGCCTTAATTTACTACTATCTGACTCACACAATCTGGTCCTGATTTGATATACTTTATCTTACATAGTTACCTCTCTGCTCCACAGATTTTACTGTCACTTCACTTCCCTAGACTAAGTATAATCTTTTTGCCTTTTCACTTAAGATCATTGCTCTTTCTTCTGATTACCCTTGTTGTTCTCTGCAGCTCATCTGTCTTTATTACTTTTTGGAGAAGCATTCACAGTTTGTTTTGCTGAAATATTTTAAATACTCTGAAATTAATTTTTAGGTTTTTTTAAGATTTATGAAGTATGTTTGCAAGAGGGATTTTTGCTAATAAAAAGTATAAATGCTACTATGGGTCAGGGAAAATTTTTTCTCTTGAGGAAGCGTATCCTGATTCCAAGTGGTCTCGATGTCTTCAGTGGTACGTAAATTTGTAGTTATTAAAGCCAGAAGACAGGGTTAGTGTGGTTATCTTAGTCTGAACATGATTAGAAGCTCATTAGTGGATTTCAATATCGAGTCCATATGTTATCTTTGAGATCTACCCTACAGTTTGCTAAAGCATCCTCATATTTTATTATTTTAAGATCAGAATTATTTGGAATATCTGTTGCCTTAATTTTGATAATTATGGTATCTCATTGTGTTTATTAAACATGTATTGCATGTGTAAAGTAGATGCAACCACACAAAAAAAATAGAAAATGTCCTGTAGTTTGAAAGCACAATTCACTCAAGTACATAGCTTTACCAGAAGGTGGAAGGTGTGCTTGAATATATGAAGACATGAGGCTATAAAAATATCTGACTGCTAACAAGAAAATGCAGTTTGTATATGATATGTGCAATGTGAGAATTTATATTGCTTATAACTGTTGTATTACAGTATCAGAATTGATACTGGACTAATCTGTAGTATTTAGTCATTCTCTGTCCTGTTAACAGCCCAAATCAATGGGAGGTTTTGTGTGTCTAGGAACAAACCCTACAGCATGGTGTTACGTGCCATAATGCTGGTTTTCAGTATGTTCTGTTTAAAACATATATGAAAACAATTTTTTTTTCTTTGAGATTTCCTTTCAGAAGGATACAGTCAGAAGTGCATTTTGTACTTGGGTTGCCGTCAGGTCAGTTTCAAGATGGGCCGCTGCCTCTGGGATTACATCCTCACATTACTGTGCTTGGCAGAACGCTGGAACTGTACCCAGCACATTGCCACCGGCGTGCATTGTACTGAGAATTAGTAAGTCAGCATCTTGGTACAGGGAATCAGTGTTTGGAATCAGAATTAGCCCTTAAATCTAACTTAGCTAAGGATTCCTCTGGAGTTTTTGCTTCTGCTGAAATGAATACATTGCTTCTGGTTTGTGGGTTTTGTTTGGGTTTTTAAAAATTATTTGTTGTTTTGCTTTAGTCTTTGGTTTAGGAGTTTTTTTAGAGGTATAAAACAGTAGTATTTTTTATGCTTTTTCTCTGATTTCCCCTTAAATCTGCTTATTATCATCTACCTTAGAAGAAGCTCATTTACAGAGAAGATGATGGAGGAAAAACCATGTGTGATGTAGATAAAACATTTAAAAGAAAAGCAAATATTTAGTTATGATTCATTAAAATTTGCATCTAACTCTGCCTAGACATTTACTGGTTGAATTTAGATCTGTATGCTTAACAAATGAAATACGGAATTTGCCCCTACCCCGCAAATATTTAATACTTTTTATAATTTCATTCTCAAGCTCATCTAAGCAGGAATAGGAAACACATCATGTGACTTAAATACTCATAGAATGTTTTTCTTAATAGAAACTTATTTCCAACAAAAGTTCCTATTACTTTCCATCTCTATTATTGCTTAACAGTATTTCATCCTATTTCAGATAGTAATATGGTTAGTGCTGTATTATTACACAAACTTATTGTTCAGGTTTATTTATGCCTAAGAGTATTCTTTTGCCAAATACTATTTACAGAGAAATTGCAAATCCACTGTCGTACTTTCCAATGAAAGTAGTTGGCAATTAATGGCTCTGTAACACTTTGCTCCCCCCCGCCAATAACATTAAAGGTACTGCTAAATTCATTAGGGAGTGTGCTGATCAGTGCGCAGGAGGAATGACAGTATTTAAAAAAGAAAAATGTGGTTGAAATTAAAACCATTTTTTTTCTTAATAGGAAGTTGCATGGGGAAAAGCATAAATATATATTGCCATATTTGTAAAAATGAAAGGATTAATATAGCAATTATTTTTCATGTCCAATATACATGTTGCTTCCTTGCTTGTTTATGAAGCTTTGAATTTAGCTCTTCATTAATCAACATATTGAAAAAATACAGGTAAATAAACAAATAAAATATCCCTGCTATGAATCATGAAATTTCAATAAGGATATAATATCAAGTATTATGAAATTTTTTGCACTTGTAATATTTCTTAAATTGGCTACATCTGTGACATTTAATTATGTTTACAAATAAGATAATTTTCTTAATTGTAGTGGTGGGAAAAGAATTCAAATCAGAAAATTATCATTTTTTAAAATAGGCATTACTAAATATCTGAGTAGTAATAGGATTTAAATACCAGAAAGTAATTGTTGCTCACTTTAATAAAACAAAAAATACAACTATTCTAGGAAATATCGTCATTCTTATATTTGCAGCCATGTGAAGCATTGAGCTTTTG
Source organism: Syrrhaptes paradoxus (assembly GCA_013400615.1). Lineage (NCBI taxonomy): Eukaryota > Metazoa > Chordata > Aves > Pterocliformes > Pteroclidae > Syrrhaptes > Syrrhaptes paradoxus. The sequence goes on along the minus strand of VZTO01023048.1, from coordinate 39,487 downwards.
TGACAGTTCCCTCAACCCCTGCTCACACTCTGGCTGACTGGCCCATGCCACAGCGGCTGTGTGCTGGGAGCTGCTGGTAGGGCAGAGGAGAGCAGCACGAAAGCAGGACAGGTGGTGGGAAAAGCTGAGAGGCTGTTGGGTGGCTGAAATCACCTGCAGATTGCTGCCTCCTGCAATTAGCTGTTGTCTGGTAGTTTCCTCAGAATCTGCTCGTGTATGGAAATGGTGAAGATGAAACCTCCAAGATGGAAGGTATAAAACATCAGTTTACCCACGAATTTTATGAAGCAGGTCCAACAGCAGCTGGAGTGCTGTGACTTTTGTGCTTCCTGGTGTGGTACTGAAGAAGCCTGCATCACGAGGGAGGAGGAGGTATGAGCGCTCACACTCAGCTCACCCTGGTACCTAATTTATTTTTAAGGGTGCATGAATTTAGAGTTACAAGTTATAAATTATGGAACCTGATGACCTGAATGGCGAATATGTGAATTCACGTGATAGACTAGTCTGGGTAAAAGGGGATCAAGCCCCTGTTTGTCATATTTGTTCATTGTATTTCATATGGGTTCATGAAATGAAGTTTAAGTCACAGAATATATTCTGTAAATTTGAGAGATCCAAACAGGCTGTGACGCGTTTTCCTGAAAAACAACAAAAGAAATGCATATATTTTTGTTATGTTGTCCTAATTGACAAATTTGTAATATGACAGGATAATTAAATTCGGCAGGGTTCATTTTCTAATTAAAATAGAGCATGAAATTGTTATCTCATGACACTTTCATGAGATAGATGTCTTTTATTCTCATTTAGTTCTTTTGTTTTTTTTTAAAAAAAAAATTCACTGGAAGAATCTTAAAGACCTCATAGGTGGAGAGTTTCAAATAAGATGGGGGAAACTGTAGATTACATCCTAGCAAGAGGGTTATGGAATGAGTTCTTTTAACCCACCATGTTTTTATTTTCGTACTTGAATGTATGACAAGTGTGGGAGGATTGGTAAGACAAGCACTTTGTAATGGAGGAATGAACACAGATGTGAATATCAGAAGTGAAGAACTCTTGCTATGTCGTATTTTGATACCAAACAAATTTGGATAGGCTTTTTCCAGTCTTAGTGTGAAAACAAAATGTGTCTTAAGGAACAAATTATTTAAAAGGTAATGCAGAAAATGAATAGAAGATGTTAAATCTATGGCACATTTACTTGTTAATAGCATCCTTTGGCTGATTTTATAGGTTTGAACTCAATGTTTATCAATCATTCCCATATAGATGTGAAATGAAAGACACTACAACTTGTTTTCAGTCAAGAAGTGTGAAGAGAGTAAAAATGGGCCCTCCTTGCTATGTTGAAAATTGTGCAGGTGTTGGGTGAGGATTATAGTTGTGTGTGTAGCACTGCTCATAGATCTTCTTCCTCCCCAAACTTAGTATCCATCGAGTGATTCAGAAGGAATAGAGCTTGGACTTTGTGCATCTACTTTTGATAGCTGGATTAAGTAAATCAGATTGGAGAGCACTCTGATCCTGCTGTGGGGATAATGCAGTAGTTAGTAGCTTCTTGTATGAAAGAGAGCAAAGCTTATACACCCTTTCCTGAGGTTGTGCTTACAGCTACCTGCTACTGTGTGAGAGAGATTTGTTTGTTGACAATGAAAAAGAAATAAGGTGTAAGGAGAGTTGGGTTTCTTTGGAGGAACAGGTTTGGGAATCCCGGGGAAAGGATGAATAATATCTCAGGTTTTCATGGGAAGACAACTGTGATGTGAAGGCTGGCATCATTAGCACATGAGAGAAGATTTCTGTGATTGCTTGGAAGAACTGCTTAATTACTTTGGCTGAGTTTTTTCCTTGCTCAGCTGAGATGGCAATAGTACTTTCTTCCACCTGCCTTATGTACATAACAAGTAGAGAGATTTCTGCAAGATGAAGTGGGAAAAAATTGCATGTTCACTGAGCTGTAAGATTCCACACTGCGACTGAAATGCAGTGGAACAAGGCCAGGTCTGGTGGAAGTATGATGACAGCAAGAACAGAACTACATACTAAGCTTGTGAGATACCTTACCAATAGATGTACTCTGTATGCCCATGCAAGTGAAGTACCTCAAGAATGTGAGATTGAGGAAAGACACAGGCTGTTCCATGTCTCAGTTTCATCAGCAACTACACAGATGTGACTTGAATAGGACTGATACATTTTGTAGTTTTTGTACTGAGTAGGTATCAGGAAAAAAAAAAACATACCTGAGTCTGTATTTGAAATGAGGGCAATAAAAAAGTCTGCCTATATTTTGGAAACAGTATATTTCCTTTAGGGCAATACAGCAGTGCAAGGTTAGTTCTTTCACTCTGCAGAGTTTCAGCAGGCAAAATATCTTACTCTGCTTATGCACATTCTCTAAAGCAGTGCTAGTAGGAGAAGATAGGGTAGTTTCATCAGTGCAACTTGAATGTTACTTTTACTATCTTCCATTTCACCTTTTCTATGGTATCTTTTATGTTTGTTCCTGGAGCACCACTCCCTCAAATGACATCCAAGACTGCGGTTGCTACTAAGACTATCAAAGAAATTATAATTGTGACTTATAAGAACATGGGTCACTGCTGAAAAAAAATTCCTCCAAGTTAGTTTCCAAGAGCTGTGTTTGGAGCAACTTGTCAGTTCCGAGTCCCAAACAGGGAGAACTGAGCTTGCCACGCACTTTGCCCAGTCTTCCCTTCCATACCTCCCAGTGCCTGGAAATGGTTGGGTTCTTTGGGAAAGTGGAAGTTGGAGTTCTACCTGTTCTGTTTCCAGCATAGAATTCCATATTACTGCCTGAATTTCACTGCAACTGTAGCAGAAGCAACCGTCCCTTCCTCCCTACCATCTGCATCCGTCTGTGCAGAAACAAGACAGAAAGGGAAGAAAGGCAGCAGTGTTGAGAGCATGTGTCAGTTGTACTTAACAAGTGCTGCTTGTGAAAGCTACCAGCTGTGAAGGTATTTGTGGTCTGTGCTGTGTTTTCACTATGTTTCATCAGCAATTTTCCATTCATAATTACAAGCTACCCAAATGCTGTTTCAAAGTGCAATTGCTGGTTATTTAGACTGAGTTTGAGCATTTGGGTTTAAAGTACTAAAAATCTTTTCCTGTTCAGAAATTTGTGCTAGGAATTTCAGAATTATCCAGAACAGCTAGCATGAGTTCTGTTTCTTCAGTAGATTTGCCTCAACACAGTCCTACAAAATCTCCAGAATCACTGGCTTGCCTGAAATCTTTTTCCATCTGCGTTGCTCAGGTTTTTAACCTCAGTGGTGAGATGTTTTATGCAGCTGTTATTTTGTTAGTAAACCCACTGTCCTGTACCTTCAGGAGTAGCATTTCCCAGTCACGTAAAGTCCAATGCAGCCTGATAGAGCAGCACATGAAAGTTGACAGTGATGCAGCACATGTAGTTTTGTTGTCTATAAGGAAAACAGGAAGACACACACATAAATTAATATGCTGTAGTGCCATCTAGAGACCCTGGTAGATTGGAAGGCATGTAGACACCTAACTTATAAATTGTGTCTACCTCTAGAAGGCTGAAATGTATCCCTTGATAATTCCCATTCTATAGCACCCTGTATTCCCTTTAGGTGTAATCACTAGCATATGACTTCAGGTAGATTAAAGGGGGAAAAAAAAAGAGACAGTGCAAAAATATAGTTTTCTTCCTCAAGTCTCCCCAAAATATCACAAGCTCTAATTATTGCCACCTATTGTTCCTATATTTTCACTGACATTTCCTTTCCTAGCTGCATTGTACATATAGCTGCAAGATTATGGAGCTTATCTCTCTCTATGGACCATGTGTAGATATCCATGTTGTAGTCATGCAATGCCATTTAACTTGCACAGCAGTTTACTTTTTCTCTCAGGTCACTCTTAAAAACAAACAAACAAAACTAAAACAAAAATGACCGCAAACAAAAGGTGCCACTTAATTTCTGCAACAGTTTTGTTATTTTGAGGCTTGTCTTCAGGTCTGAAGAGACTAGTGAGAGAAGGGACAAAGATACGGAGATTTGGTTCATTTTAGTTGTTGTATTTAATGTACCTGCACTAAATTACTTGGATTTTTCCTTTACCTGTAGCTCTCCCATTTTTCTCTGTGCTCTCTTTGCTGGTGCCTATGCATGATATATGTTTCAAAAGTTGTGCAAAAAGCCTGTAATACACCTGCCAAAGTAGTTAGTTCCTGTATGTTGAGGAACAGAAGATGTTTTCTCACAAACTGAAATTAGGAAACATCTGTACAGCTGTGATAGTGGTAATTTGCTGCTACTTATTAAAATTACGAAGTCCTCAATATATGTTTCTAACTTATGAGGACAGAGAAGTAACTGGGTGACTTGTGACGTTGCTAGTCAGAGTGTCATCGAAGTTGGGTTTTTTGTGCTTTGTCTTTACTGTTTCTGGACAGAATTATACATTTGATGTCTTGAGTATTGTGCCTTTATCCTATCTTTTACAGCTAGCCTTTTGGTTTACTTGCCCAATTCATTGTAGGTGATTGTCATAGCATTTTGCATTAAGATACACAGGTGTGACTTTAGGTATTGTTGAAAATACACTCTTAACAGTTTAAATAGGGTGCTTCTGTTTGCTCCTGTCAATCTGATTTTGCTTTCGGTTTTTTTGACAAATTTTGACTGTTATTTTCTACTGCAGTACACAGGTAGAGTTTCCTGTTGGCTGTAACAAAAAGAGAAAAAACAATAATGTTAGATGGGTGCATTAGTTTATGTTAAAATATAGTTAAAAGTGTGACTGACATATTTGCAATGTTCTGTAGAATATTTTAGGAACACTTTATATTTATTTAAATCACATAGATGTCTGTAAATCTCAACACAAAAGTCTTTGCAACATTTTTTTCTGAAGTGATCTGATTTTCCTCCTTTTAAAGAACACCAGGAAGTGCAAAAGCTATGCTGTTTAGCATGTCACAATATTCTCCAACAGTACAGAAACAACCTGTCATACCGACTGTCAATATTCCTAGCTCTGAAGGAACATGTTGTGCATTCCCATATTTGTGAGTTTATTGATCTTTTGTCATTCCCACAGAGTGAAACTGATATTTTCTAACAAAGTGTAATTTGCTGGAACAAACAAGCAGTCAAATGCTGATGAAAAGAATTCTAGGTAACAGCCACTCCATCTACAAATGAGTTATGTAGGGCGATTCTGTGTAGCTGATGTCTGCTTCGTATGCATTTTCTGGTGCTCACCGTCCTTACTAACACTGTACCTTTTAATTAAAAAATAACTACGTTTTCACTTACTAGCCTCCATGTTCCCAAGCTTTCATTAATTGGAATTTTCCAAAGTTCTGATAGGAATTAGTCATCTAACTTCCACTGAATTTTAATGATATTTTGATGCAAACTTGCAGCCATAAAACATTTCCTGAAAGACACTGTGATCCGATGTGGTTGTTTGTATGCGTGTCAAGTGTGCAAGTTCTTTGCTGCTCAAAGATGAACTGCATTAAGGTAACTGGATTTTCAGAACTTACAGTGGGCTGTTAGTCTAAAGAAGTTGTGAATTACTGGTTTGTAGGAAAATTGAGGTATTTATTCTAGTAACTGAGACAACATGTCTTTGACCCGTGCTTAACAGCTTTGTGAGAAACAAGCAAAACCCACACTGGTTGTTTCATATTAACGGGCTGGCACAGTTCATACAAAATGTTTTCTATGTGTCAGTCTTTGCAATAGTAAACTGTTCTGTGTGCTTTTTCGACATTAACTATTATGCATGCTCGAAAGAGAAGGAAAGCACAAGGAGGGCACACTATGTAGCATCCTATGNGGAAGCTGTGGATGTCCCATCCCTGGAGGTGTTGAAGGCCAGGCTGGATGAGGCTTTGAGCAACCTGGGCTAGTGGAGGGTGTCCCTGCCCATGGCAGGGGGGTTGGAACTTGATGATCTTTAAGGTCCTTTCCAACCCAAACCATTCTATGATTCTGTGATCCTGCTTTGTCCTTCTGCATGCAGTTCTGAGAACAAGAGGGAGTGGCTAGGCTCAGTTCTGGACAAAACTTTTTTTACCATAATTCATACATAATTTTAATTTTGTTTCTGACATAGATCTAATATAAACTACCCTGAAAGAGTGCCTGTTCCGAGAGCGTCTAACTTTATTACTGTGCTTTTTCAGAGTGATTAGTAAGAGTATTGCAAGTATACCAAAAATGTTTTGCCTGACTTGTGAAAAAGTAGTTAGTTATGTTTTTTTCCTGATTTGAAACAAGATTGTTCCTGGCAAACTTGTTCTGCTGATGAGATGTCATGGGAATGAGAAATGAACAGGTAACCCTCTCCTTACTGCTTTCTTGTTCTCTTGAAAGAGTAAAAATGAAAGATGGCTGATATGTTTTAAAAGTGGTACAGCTAAAACAGTATTATAATGCTGAAAAAGAGAAGTACAAGTAATGAAAATGTCTGTTCATTTTACTGCTGTAATCTGAAGACCCAAACATTGAAGACTGCTTTTAAAAAAAGAGAAAAAAACCAACCATTTAGCCTGTATTAATTAAGAGTTTTGAGAATTTAAGACAAATTAAAAAATATTTTTTCTTTCATGGAAATAATTCCACTGGTTTCTGTAAAGCACTACCATGTGTTAACTCCTCGGAGTTTATTTACATGAAGAACATTGTGCAGATTTTCTATTTGCCCTGAACACAAAACCTGAACAAGTATAAGAGAAGAACATGAACATAAATTTGCTTTTGTCCCTTTGAGGCCTTTTTATCAATTGCATTACTGTTTTATTTCATCACTACTTTTATTTCAGTCCTTTTCAGGCTTCTTTGCCATGATTAGTTTCATTTGTAGTGAATTTTGTTTTACATTGTATTTGTATTGCCTTTTTGTCATTTGACATGAAACACCTTGAATTTTTAGAGATGGCAACCAACTGGTTTCTCTGCTAAATTTTTCTTGCTTCTCCTCCATGTCTAACAACATTCTTGTCTCTCTCAAAGATCTTAAATGTCTGACAGTAGAAATAAAACCATTAAGCCTCATCTATTTGTAACTGCTACAAAGCCCACTGTAATTGATGATAAGGTTTGACTTCATGTTAGTTACTCATTATTCTAAGATTAAAGAAACCCTAATTTTGCCTAGGCAGATTCAAGACTTGGTCTACTCAATTAATGCACAAGCCCACTGCTGTTCTATTTTCATCTGTCACTGTAAGAGGTATCTGCAGTGTTAGAACAAATCTTATAATCTTATTTTCTTTCCCTAAAATTGCTGAGGATAGTCATCTAGTCTCCATATGTCACTTGTTCAAGCCCAGCCTCTAGCCATGTCTTCTTTCTTGCATCCTGTAGCCATTGCTCTTGCCTCTGTAAAGTCTCTGTGAAGATATTTAAGACTAAATCTAGAATCCGTTTATATCCAATGAATTTGACACAAGTCTCTTGTAAACACAAAGGATCACAGTGGAGAAGAATGCAAAACATTGAGCTGTTGCTTGCACATTCCTAAACCTGAAATTCATGAGATGATACTCTCCCATATAAAATAAAAAGTAAGTAGGAAATTCTGTATTTTTTTCTATTATCTTTATTTTTCAGTTAATATTTATGAAAAATTCAGCCTTAGTAAAAAGTGCACTTGCAAATAGGAATACAGTGTGTTTCCCCAGAAAAAAAAAAACAATGTTTGGGAGGGGCAATGGAATGAGCCTGTGTTTGTCTCTTATAGATAAGGGCACTGATTTAGAAGCAGGAGACAACACCCTGACTAAAAAGAACTGATTATTTTGTGGGGACAAGTGGTATGCAACATTTTTGACCTAATCTTAAATGTTTAGTTGCTGTCTTACTTCACTGTATATACCCGTTATGTTTAATTTCTTACAGGTAGGACAAACAGTTATTCCTTTAGACTTCTCTGGAGCCACAGACAATTGGAACATAAAAATGAATAGTCACTGCTCATTTGTATTATGTCACCTATTCCCCCATTTTCTTAGTTAATATTTATTTATTGTTCCAAAGCAGCTTGTGAGTTTTGCTGGTGTATTTCTGCAGATTTACCTATCTGATATGTGAGTTAAGGAGTATCACTTTTGATAAACAAACATGTTTACTTCAGGCAAACTGCATCAAAAAGGGAAAAATCAGCTATGACTTGATTAGATTTTGTTTTAAGCTAAAAGCTGAAATTTGATTGAGTCACAGCAGGACCAACTTGAAGAATCACAGCATGCAAGGAAAATGTAAGGATTTGATCAGAGTTTAAAATGAGTGTTATTCATGCAAAACTGATCTAAATAATACTCCTTTTCAGAGGTTAAAAGAGCTTTCATGATAAACAAAAAAAAACACTCCACCCCAAAACCCCAGAAATAATCAATGAATATTTACTTTAAAGCCTAAGGTCATTCTTTGGGCCAAGTGCATCTTGTCCAGATGCGTTCTGAATTAAATGTGTAATGGTGCTGCCATGGTGTCCTGTCCCTTTCTACATTTTCAGTCTTGGTGTCTTTGCTTTTTAGTGGTACGTTTTAGAATGAAGCCCTATGGCAAGTTGAAGTAACGTATCTACTCAGATTTGAAATTAAAAATAAAAAAAAAAACTCAAAAAAATTAAACTCTAAAGCCAATTTGAAATTCCCATGGAATTTTCCCATGGAATTTTCCCATAAAATTCCCATGATAAGATTTCCAGGAAAGAGGGACATCCATTTTAACTGATGCAACAAATGAAGGCAGCAATTTGCCACTGTGAAATTAAGTAAAACCTGAAAAAACATCCATACCCAAGAATCATATTGCCAGTGCAGTGAAATGAAGTTGAATTTCTTCAATGTAGAGTGGAGGGAATCGACCATAGTGCCTGCTTAATTACATCCCTGGTGGTCTTTTAAGTTAGGATTATGAATCCAATTTTGAAGTAATTAAAAGCTTACGAACATATTTTTTTAAAAAAAAACATAGACTTTCAGTAGAGCAAAACTTGAAGAAACTGTGACTTAGCTCAAGTGGAGTTTTCTTTTGAAGTCTGTGAAGCCGTGAGTTCATCATTAATCTTTACATGTGAACATTTGCAGAAACCCTCTTAATCTCTCTTCCCAGGCTTGTTTTTTGTCTGTATGCTATCCATCCAGCGAGACCTAGACAGGCTGGAGATTTGGGCGGGGAAAAATCTCATGCAATTTAACAAGAGTAAGTGTAGAGTCTTGCATCTGGGCAAGAACAACACCAGGTTCCAGTATAAGTTGGGTACTGACCTGTTGGAGAGTAGTGTAGGGGAGAGGGACCTGGGGGTCCTGGTGGACAGCAGGATGACCATGAGCCAGCACTGTGCCCTCGTGGCCAAGAAGGCCAATGGCATCCTGGGGTGTATCAGAAGGGGGGTGGTCAGTAGGTCAAGAGAGGTTCTCCTCCCCCTCTACTCTGCCCTGGTGAGACCGCATCTGGAATATTGTGTCCAGTTCTGGGCCCCTCAGTTCAAGAAGGACAGGGAACTGCTGGAGAGAGTCCAGCGCAGAGCCACAAAGATGATGAAGGGAATGGAGCATCTCCCTTATGAGGAAAGGCTGAGGGAGCTGGGTCTCTTTAGCTTGGAAAAGAGGAGACTGAGGGGTGACCTAATTAATGTTTATAAATATGTGAAGGGTGAGTGTCAGGAGGATGGAGCCAGGCTCTTCTCTGTGACATCCAGTGATAGGACAAGGGGCAATGGGTTCAAGCTGGAACATAGGAGGTTCCACTTGAATATGAGAAAAAACTTCTTTACAGTGAGGCTGACAGAGCACTGGAACAGGCTGCCCAGAGAGGTGGTGGAGTCTCCTTCTCTGGAGACATTCAAAGCCCGCCTGGATGCGTTCCTGTGTGATCTGATCTAGGTGTTCCTGCTCCGTCAGGGGGACTGGACTAGATGATCTTTCGAGGTCCCTTCCAATCCTTAACATTCTGTGATTCTGTGATTCTGTGCAGAGAAGTGTAGAAAAGGCAGTCAGAATGAGGACCTGTGGTCTGACTTAAGGATGTGGAGAAAGTATTCAATAGGAAGTGCCTAATAGGAAACATTTAAGAATGAAGAGTTAAAAATGAAGAATTTCTCATCACTACCTAGTTCAGTAAGGGACAGGGCTCTAAAAACTACCTGACCGTTGCAACTTGTCTTGACCAGAGACAGTGAGAGATTTTTTTGATAATATGATAAAAGCTCATTAAATGCTTTGCAGGAATTACATACATCAGCTCATTAGGCATGGAGTTCTGTAATTTTTTTATTGTGATAGCTGTGACTTTTGTTGCTTTGTACAAAATATCTTGATTAGGTTCTTCAGCTATTTGCTGTAGGCCAACAATGTATGAAAATGTCAGCAGGAAGTGCAGTGTTGGTTTTGGCTTGTTTATGAATTGCAAACACTTGTTTGACTTCAAAGTGGTCAGAAGTCATATTTTGCTAAGTTAATTAAAAAACAAAAAGCATGGTCCCTAATGGATAAGACACAAACCATTAAAGCATTAAATTAAATTTGCGTGCTTTGTCAGAGTTGGCATTCTCCATACAAGAAGATGAAGAGGAACATGTAGCTTGGAAGATACTGAATGACCTGTCAGCCTGAGAAAGAGTAGTTTATACATTGCCATTTTTTGCTGTTCCTGGATGCAACACCACTAAGAATAGATAAATAAAGTAATTTTCTGTTCAGAGTAGTTGGAGTCCAAGGTAGTCAGCTAAACTCCTCCTTCCTGTGGGAAGACAGATGGTACGCTTAGAGCACAATCTACTAGAATCGTGATAGCATTCCTTAAGCATAGGAACTTACTGGAAATTTCATCAAAAGAGGCTTTTTCCATTTTCACCTGAGAGTAGGAGTGCCCTTGCCAAAAGCCTACCCAGCTACTGTGAACAGAACAAAAAAAAAAAAAAAAAAAAAAAAAGAGAATATTAAAAAAAAAAAAAAAAAAAAAAAAAAAAAAAAAAAAAAAAAAAAAAAAAAAAAAAAAAAAAAAAAAAAAAAAAAAAAAAAAAAAAAAAAAATTATTCAAATGAAATGTCGAAACCAGACTTCTGTGGAAAAAAAAAAAAAAAATCTCTATGCAGTACTTTACCCTGAGCCTCCATTTTGGGAGAAAAGGTGTCTGATTGGTTTTGTACTAATACAGCTTTATGTAAAAGAGGTCCTAATGTCAGCATTCTAATTACATAACCCTGGGTATTAATTTTATTGACACTCCTTTTTGCGGGTTAATATTATATCTAATATTTTTGGTAGAACAGTTTTTTCAGTGGTTCCATGCTTTCTGCATGAGCCATTATCTGTTCAGAGCTTAATCTATTTCTCGTGGAATGCAAAAAAAAAAAAAAAAAAAAACCAGACTGAAAATTCATGCTTATCTTATCAGTACAGTTTTATAGCCACAGGAAGGACTAAGTCTCCTTAATCAAACTTCTGTTAGTTAATGTTTGAAATGGCAGTTGCTAAAAATGCTGCAGATAATTTGATTGTGTGAGAATGACTGCTATCTGTACAAGCATACTGTGTGATATTCAAAAAAAAAAAAAAAAAGAGAAAACGAGGCAGAGACAGTAAACAGAATAAATTTGTGACCAGATATGCTTTAATATGCATCAAGTTTGCCCCCTATGGAAATTTTGAATACAAGTGAATAGAAAAGGTTTTAAATATTGGAGACTCTAAAACAATAAATGTTTCTATACTTTATATTAGAATAAGCAGTGTTAGCACAAGGATTTCTTTAATAAGTGGGCGAATGGTTTTAAATCCTGCATGCAACAGAGGCCCCCAAAACTGTATGCATTTGACTTGTACATATTACAGGAATTATATTGTTTTAAGCAGTATTAGTCAGAAAAATGGGGACAATGCACTGGTGAATCAGAGCTGCTTGATCTCTTCATGTATGTACACAGACTTGGCAGCCGAGGCACCAACCTAGACAGGATTCATGTATGTGTAGATTCCTGTTTACCAAAACTTTTAAAAATCTGAGCAGTTCTGCTGAAACTTTTTTTTAAACCATAAATTGACTGTTGCTCAGTGTAGTGACTTGGGTTTAGTGGCTTATGTTTTGTATTTTTTCAGTTTGGAACACAAAGTAACCTATAAACTGGAGTAGTTTACCTGTTTGTCTGAGTTGTTTGGCTACTGTTGTTGGCTTTTTCTGCCTAAGCCTATAAGAGTTATATTTACTTTTTTAAAATGTGGGGGTTTTAGCTTAATACTGTTTTGTAGGATACTCTTTTTAGTGGAGCCTAGATTTCAAAGCACTCATAAGTGTATGCTTAATGGCTGATCTTTCCAAATTCTACATAGAAGTGTGGGACATTGACTATCCTTTTCAGAATATGCATTATAATCATGACATTAGAAATCTGAGTCTAGGGATTTTTTAATTGTCAAATAAGGCATATAAATTGTATTCTTTTTGTGACTGAAAAAACCTCCACTCGAAGAGCTTGCATGATAATTTTCTTCACACTACAGAAAGAGCTTCTAATCTATGATTGTGCACCTTACAAGAAAGATTTAATTATGAAAATCTGATGAAATGCGCTTTTATTGCAGATTTTATAAAAGAATGCCATAAATCTTTTCTATTCAAAGATTTTTTTTTTTAGGTAAACCATTTTATCATCTACTGTCAAGCCCTTAATGTTGCCTTTTGTTATCCGACTCAAGGAAATTTTCCATTGTAATTTTCTCTTTGTGAGCCTCGTGAGCCTTACAAAGTGTTGGTTCACCAGAGACAGAACCTTTAATCCATTTTCTTGCTCTTTGAAATGAGAAGGTGAATGCTTTTTTTGACTTGTCATATAGGTAGTGATAGAGAGAGATGAATCCCAAAATCTGCAACCCTATCTTCCTCAATGAAGTATACATTCTTGTAAGCTGATATAGTGCCTATAGAGATGTGACTTCCAGCAAGATGTACTCCCATCATTTAAATAGTTCCTGAGTTGAAACTCAAACAAAATGTTGTGCTACTGATTTAGGGGTTTTCAGTCATGCTGTACCACAAAAGATTTATTTCCACAACATTAATACAAAGAGTATTGTAATGATATACACTGTTTCTTTCTGGAAAAAAAATACTGGGCTATATCTCATCAGTATTTACCTTTTGCCTTCAAAATAAGAAAAAGATCCTGAGTTGTTTTTAAGAAATGCCCGTTGCCTTTTGTGTGACTGAGTTGTGTTGAGGTACATTGTATGAGTGCACATGAAATGATATTTGGGAAGAATGCATGATTTGAACTGTGAAAGGTACTGAGAAAATCTATAGCAGTTACATCTGACTTGCATTTTGTGCCAGTGTATCAAAATATTAGTGTCTCGTTTTATTTGTATCTTACGCATTAATTACTTTCATCCTAAAAAGAAAAAAATATTGTGACTTTTACATAATTTTGACAACTGAGAACGTAATTTCAGTCTGGAAACACAATTCAAAAAGGTAGCAGTAGGAATTTTTCAGTAACAGTAAAGTATTCTTAACCTGTAGGTGGAAATGCCAGAAGGCCTCTAGTTTTTATGAACAGAAGTAAACAGAAAACCGTAACGTAAAATTATTATTTCCTGATTAGATTCAACACAAATTAATTACTAAAAGGTCCTGGTTTCATGTTTGTTCAGCATTTCATCAACCACCAGCATAATTTCATTGCATGATTAAGATCAGAGCCAGAAGCCTATCCTTTAGTCAACTGGTGATATTGTCTTTGGAGAAGGAGAGGTAAAATCTATTGTTTGTCCTTCAGTGAAACCACCTAGAAGGATTTGAGAACATAGAAGTAATGTAAACAATGCAGCTTTCTACCAAAATTGTAGATGTATGAGCAGTTCTTATTTATGTGACTAGTTTGGCTGACTGCGTATTACCTATGTGAAAGAGAGTTACTTAAAAACAGGTTATTTAAAGAATCTTAAGTACTAAAACCTTATTCTGTTAAAAAAATATATTAGTACTTTTCTGGGGGTTTTTTTTTGTTTTTTTGTGGTTTGGGGGGATATTTTGTTGTTGGTGGTTTTGTTTTTGTNTTTTAATTATTACCCGAGTTTTACTTTTACAGTTCAGTCCTCTCAAAACCCAGTATTAACCAGTTTTTTGCATTGGTGACTTGGGTTTCAAATCAGTACCTGAATGAACATAGATATTGGGTCCAGCTGAGCATCACATCTGCTTGGTGGAAATTCACCAGAGTCAATGGAAATTTGGTTACCTAGGCCTAGAAAGATGAGTCCCCAGGAGCAACTTGGCTGAGTAAGGAAACAGGAGGTCAGAACAGGAAGTATGAATAGGAATGTTCTTAATCACAAATGTGTTTAGTGTAATTACAAGTGGGTAATATTCGAAGGCTTCTCTACACAAAGCCCTTGAATTTTTTTAAGGGGGGAAATGTACAAAACATCATTTATCTGTGTTTATACACATGGAAACTGGAAATGGAAATGTTAACTCATAAGATACTTTTCATAATTTTATCCTTAATTTTTAAGGTGTACAATACAGTGTAAATCTGCTTATTTCTGTTAATACAATTAAGCTGTTAATTTCCCCAATAATAAAAGTGAAGAATAAGGAAAGACTAGAATCATTTTACATGGAGGGAGAGATGAGATGGTGCTTAAACTGCCAAGATGCAATTCAAGAAATTGTCTTGTTCTAAATGTATAAGGTGAGCTTTTTGGTCTGGCAAAATGAGCACTACCATTTAAAAGCCAACTCTGTACCAAAGGTCAAGGCATCACACAAATGAGTACAGCCCAGTTCTGAGATCAGGAATGACAAGCAGGAAATAGCATCTTTCTTCCTGCCCACAGTCCTGATTCCTGACGAATAAGATGCCCTGCAGATCAGACAGTCTTTGCAGTTACTCTACTTTACTGCTGTTCCTATGCAACCTGGGCATTTCTTTGTGCCAGTAATATCATAACCAGCAGTTTGCAGTGGCTTGATGTGCAGCTTAAATTGTGGGAACTATGCAGAGATGGCTGAATATGTCAGCAGGTCTGACCTTTGCCAGTGATAAAATGTGTCTTCATTATGTGAACTTTAGGTGTATGTGAGTTCTTAAGCACCTTACACTGTGATTTAAATGACCTGAGAAAGGATTGAGTGTAACTTGTCTTTTTACAGGATTAAGTATTTGCTTTGTATTCTCTAATACGTGTGTCTACTGTTATTATCTATGATTTTTAAATCAGAGAAATAAAGAAAAAAAAAGCCTCTTTTAAAAGGAAATCAGGAAATCACTTTTTGGACAGCTTGGTACCACGAGGTTTGTCCTTGGGAGCAGCTGAGGCTTTCTGGACTATAAAGACAAAATTACCTGTAACAGAAAGTATTTTTGAACATACGTTATTCTAGGGTAGGCAGCTGCTCACTGCATGAGTCCTCCTTTAACTGCTGTGCTTAGCAGTTACCTTTCAGTACTTAAAGGCAGTAGGGCATGGAAGAATGCCCTCTGAATGGCAGCACAACCATCTGGTGTGTCAGCCACTCCTTCCAGCTCTGTATCATCAGCAAACTTGACAAGGGTGCGCTCTGTCCCATTGTGCAGGCTGTTGATGAAGGTATTAGTACTGGACCCACTATCAGCCACTGGCATACACCAGTTGTGACTGGACTAGAGCCTGGTCTTCATGCCACTGATCACAATGGTTTGAGCCCAGCGGTTCAGCCATTTTTCAGTCCATCTCACTCAAACCACAAATACCAGTGTTTGTGAAGCTGTGGTAATGGATTGTACATGATTCCAAATCCGTAATGTATTTCCACATCACAGGAAACAGGAGCTCTATTTATTGTGGCTCTACAGGGGCGAGTCCTGCAGCTCATGGAGCTGTGCACTCTGAGGGGTTACAGACACGGCACTTGGTGTCGTTCCCTTGGGCTGCACCAAGTATTTGAACACTGCAATGCTGTTCTCCCAGCAGGAGTCACACGCAGGTTGCAACTACAAGGCTAATGTGTGTGTTTCACTGGTTTTTACACGCTTCATAGAGAATGCTGTGTAGTCACTTTTATAACTGCTTAGATGTGCATCTTCTTTTTATGGGGAGGGTGCCTGAAGAGAAGGCAAGTTCAGTGTCTTTCTTTCACGCAGCTGAGTTTGTAGTTGTTTGGATGTGAATCAGAGCATGTAAGAGTTGCTGGGGTTTCAGTTTTATTTTTTCTAGCTCTGATTGTAAGCTCATTATTTTAATTACTTCTCTTCTCCTCAGTAATTAATTCTTTCTTTTCCTTTTATTACCCATGAGTCCCCTATTTTTAGTTTCCTGTAATATATAGATATAATTTTATCATTTTTGCTGTGCATACATACTTTGTAATTTTTGGTACTGGTCCAAACCCTCAATTAGGTAAGCCATATGTTCAGTAAAGCAGCTTCAGAGTACAACAGATCCAGAAATCAGAATCCTGAACTAGCATTCAGCTTATGCAGTTGTTGCTGCCTATCCTTCCTGNCTTTTACGAGAAGAGGATCAAATTTCACGCTAAGTTTTGAACTAGTGTTCAACATATGACAATAGATACTGTGAGCATTCACTAGAAAATAGCTATTTTATAATTGCATGCCTAATTTTAACTTAATTAGCAGTCTGCCTTGGGTAAAGGCTCTTCAGGAATCATTCCTTTGCATGGATTATATAAGTCACTGTGGGGGTNAAACCTCTTTAGCTAGTAAAACTGGCCACCAAGCCAATAAGCATTTATCATTTTTTATCATATGAAGGTTGTTACATAACAACTACAGTTACACGTATCTTGGTGAAGATTAACTCTGTGTATTGGGAATCAGTTCCCAAAATAGAAGGGTTTCTGGACTGTTAAAAGTATTTTTCCATATTCTTCTAGATTCTTCAATGTTCTGAAAAAAATGAAATGAATAAATATTTGTTTCCATATCTAATTAAGAATAGTAATGAGCCAGAGCTTGTGTATTTGCAATGCAGTTAAAAATTGATTAAATAAGATATTAAATTTTTGAGGAGGTTTCTGATGTTTATATTGTAGTAACTATAGGAACTCGAATTCCAACCAAAATCTGGTCCTTGTCTTTCAGGTTCCAGAAAACTCAGAGTCAGGATAACACATTGTGCTCTGACTGGCTAAAAATTAAAATAGAAGAAATGACAAGTAGATGGCGGAAGGGAAAAATAAATTCAGAAAGAAAATAGCTGTAACAGCAGCTGTGATCAACTGGAATCCAAGTCTGAGACTCCTGAGAATCCTGATCTAACACCTGTTGGTTAGCATGTGCCTTTTTTCCTCATGAACTTGCTTAGATTTTTCTACGCTTGTAGTTCTAATGTGAATGCAGTGATACTGAAGTGCGTCCCACTAGCCTGTCTCTTGTGACTAGTGCCATTGCTCCATGTTAAGTAGTGTGGTTCCTCCATTTTTAAATACCCCTTAGAGTACCATCATGTTTCTCTTTTTCATAGGACATGTGATCCTGAGTGGCTCAAACTGGTCAGCCACTTAACTATCACTTGTATCGATTAGGCAGGGAGGATTTGGCTCCTGCTTTTACGTAACTCTTGACTGTGTTTTAGGGCAGAAAGGTTTCTGAGCTATAATGACTTTTGAGGTTTTATACTTCATGTGGCAATTTGGAAAACTTTCAAAATTGTATAAAATGCAGAGTGACTCCTGCTCCTCTTTATGTCCATATCAGAACTCCCTGGTAGACAGAAATGAGTTCTTCTGTAGGGTTCTTCTGCTGTAGACATTTCAAAGGTTAAGTCCAGTGGTGTGGGTTACTCTATGCTTTTTACGAGAAGAGGATCAAATTTCACGATAAGTTTTGAACTAGTGTTCAACATATGACAATAAATACTGTGAGCATTCACTAGAAAATAGCTGTTTTATAATTGCATGCCTAACTTTAACTTAATTAGCAGTCTGCCTTGGGTAAAGGCTCTTCAGGAATCATTCCTTTGCATGGATTATATAAGTCACTGTGGGGGTTTTTTGCATAATTTTCTGTTGTTCTTGTCAAACTTGCTGTAACAAACTTACACTTCTGAGGTAACAGCCACCGATAAGTATTTCTTAGATAGAAAAAGCAGAGAAACTCTTGTGTGCTGGGCATTTGCAACTTCCTGGAACAGCAATAGCCTTGGTTAAATATTTTGCCTACTACCTAGATGTGGAATAATACCTCTCTTTTTAAAATGCAGCCATATTAACTAGAATATGAGCTCCCTATAAAACAGGGTGCTCACCCTTTGATCTCAGTGTTACCATTGTTATGAGAATTAAAGGACCTTGTATCAGCCAATTAGGATTTATACAAAAGTCTTTCTGACAGAGTAACCCCCCAAAATTAGTTGGAAAAATATCTGATATTGTTATACTACCGTGTTCCCAGAACTTCTGCTTACTTCCTTCACTTCATTTTTTCACTTCAATAAAACCATCTTCAATTGCTGTTTATAAATGCAGTTTCTCAAAGGTGATGATGGCTTATTACTGGAGGCATGTGTATTGTATTTGGCGTGGACATACTTTACTGTTAAATTTAACAAATGTTAACTTCTTTTATTGTGAAATTATATCCATCGTTAGAAGTTGATTATCATTACAGTACTTAAAATTCCTTCATATAAATGTTTTTGTAGATTAGCAATAAATATGCAAAGGTACTGTGCATTATTTGGTTTTATTTTTGTATCTGATTACATCACCAATATTGAACTTATACTTCTGCAGAATTCAAACATTGCATATATCTTCTGTTTTCTTTAAAACAAACCTAGTATTGTTAAAAAAATAAGACAGTTAAAGTTGGTGAGAACAGTACACTTATCTGTCACATAAGCAGTTAAAAGCAAGAAAACGAAGTTAAAGACAAATAATGGAGTGCTTTGTTGAAACACAATAATCTTAACTTCAACTTGCATTTTGCAATTGTCATTTATATAATTTTAATATAAANGGCTAAAAATTAAAATAGAAGAAATGACAAGTAGATGGCGGAAGGGAAAAATAAATTCAGAAAGAAAATAGCTGTAACAGCAGCTGTGATCAACTGGAATCGAAGTCTGAGACTCCTGAGAATCCTGATCTAACACCTGTTGGTTAGCATGTGCCTTTTTTCCTCATGAACTTGCTTAGATTTTTCTACGCTTGTAGTTCTAATGTGAATGCAGTGATACTGAAGTGCGTCCCACTAGCCTGTCTCTTGTGACTAGTGTCATTGCTCCATGTTAAGTAGTGTGGTTCCTCCATTTTTAAATACCCCTTCGAGTACCATCATGTTTCTCTTTTTCATAGGACATGTGATCCTGAGTGGCTCAAACTGGTCAGCCACTTAACTATCACTTGTATCGATTAGGCAGAGAGGATTTGGCTCCTGCTTTTACGTAACTCTTGACTGTGTTTTAGGGCAGAAAGGTTTCTGAGCTATAATGACTTTTGAGGTTTTATACTTCATGTGGCAATTTGGAAAACTTTCAAAATTGTATAAAATGCAGAGTGACTCCTGCTCCTCTTTATGTCCATATCAGAACTCCCTGGTAGACAGAAATGAGTTCTTCTGTAGGGTTCTTCTGCTGTAGACATTTCAAAGGTTAAGTCCAGTGGTGTGGGTTACTCTATGCTTTTTACGAGAAGAGGATCAAATTTCACGATAAGTTTTGAACTAGTGTTCAACATATGACAATAAATACTGTGAGCATTCACTAGAAAATAGCTGTTTTATAATTGCATGCCTAACTTTAACTTAATTAGCAGTCTGCCTTGGGTAAAGGCTCTTCAGGAATCATTCCTTTGCATGGATTATATAAGTCACTGTGGGGGTTTTTTGCATAATTTTCTGTTGTTCTTGTCAAACTTGCTGTAACAAACTTACACTTCTGAGGTAACAGCCAGCGATTAGTATTTCTTAGATAGGAAAAGCAGAGAAACTCTTGTGTGCTGGGCATTTGCAACTTCCTGGAACAGCAATAGCCTTGGTTAAATATTTTGCCTACTACCTAGATGTGGAATAATACCTCTCTTTTTAAAATGCAGCCATATTAACTAGAATATGAGCTCCCTATAAAACAGGGTGCTCACCCTTTGATCTCAGTGTTACCATTGTTATGAGAATTAAAGGACCTTGTATCAGCCAATTAGGATTTATACAAAAGTCTTTCTGACAGAGTAACCCCCCAAAATTAGTTGGAAAAATATCTGATATTGTTATACTACCGTGTTCCCAGAACTTCTGCTTACTTCCTTCACTTCATTTTTTCACTTCAATAAAACCATCTTCAATTGCTGTTTATAAATGCAGTTTCTCAAAGGTGATGATGGCTTATTACTGGAGGCATGTGTATTGTATTTGGCGTGGACATACTTTACTGTTAAATTTAACAAATGTTAACTTCTTTTATTGTGAAATTATATCCATCATTAGAAGTTGATTATCATTACAGTACTTAAAATTCCTTCATATAAATGTTTTTGTAGATTAGCAATAAATATGCAAAGGTACTGTGCATTATTTGGTTTTATTTTTGTATCTGATTACATCACCAATATTGAACTTATACTTCTGCAGAATTCAAACATTGCATATATCTTCTGTTTTCTTTAAAACAAACCTAGTATTGTTAAAAAAATAAGACAGTTAAAGTTGGTGAGAACAGTACACTTATCTGTCACATAAGCAGTTAAAAGCAAGAAAACGAAGTTAAAGACAAATAATGGAGTGCTTTGTTGAAACACAATAATCTTAACTTCAACTTGCATTTTGCAATTGTCATTTATATAATTTTAATATAAATATATGGTATTTGATTTTTTTTTTAGTATGCGTACTGGATAGGATAAACCAGATAATTAATGTGGGGTGGATTTTTTTTTGGAAAAAAAAGTATTTATAGCTGTTATCAATAAAATGATATATGCAGTAATCAAATAAGAGTATATAGTTTTATTAAGTTGGGGAGAAATCGCATATTTAAAATTCCATGTGATGCTTAGCACTATGTCACTAATGGGTACTTACATAATTTCTTACATTACTTTTTCAGATGGCTTTTGTGCTGTCAGTATAGCCTGTGATGACTAGTGGAAGAGCAACACTTTATTGTATGGCCAAATTCCATTGCTATTCTAGTAAATATGCATTAAAATGTTTAATCAGAGAACCAGCTTTGTGCTTCACATGTGGACAATGAAGGATTTATGATGATAATAATTTCTCATCTGCTTGCTTAAGCATACATGTTTTGTAAATTATGTGTTATCTAAAACTATTGTCACTTAGCAACCTTAACTGATTTTTAGAGAAGGGTGTTTTCATTTAGATTTTCTTTTTGTTTCAAAATTCCATGGTATTTTATTGGATTTTATTGTTTGGGTGTTAGGTTTGGGTTTTTTTCCAGAGTAGCATTTTTATTACATCAGAGAAGCTGGCGAATTCACTCTTCAGTTGTAACTGGAAGCAAGGGGCACACATAAATCACCATTTTTACCCCTACTTGTACCAAGAACTTTTAACTTTCCCTGAAATACTTATGAGATACTGTATTAGGGTGAGTTCCAGCATAGAGGAGGAACCCATGTTATTTATTATACAATAAATATCAGGTTTAATTGTTTTTAGTGCATACAAAGGGTCTTACCAGCTACTCTCATATATGAATTATATTACGGTTGATGTAGTCCCAACAGCCTTTATTAAAGACTGCAGAATAGCCATTGTAACTTGTCAATTGCTCTACCAATATGTTAAAACAATATTTTCAGGCAATGTGTTCGTTGCATCGTCAGAGTTAACCATCTACTTTATGATAAATGTTGTTGTTATTTTATAAATGGATTAATAATTTTCCAGTGTTAGGTATAATTATTGCTTTTTTTATAAAGGTCAAGAGGTTCAGCTTGCAACGGGTACCTTCCCTTGAAGACAGGCTTTATTTAGTACTGTTTTCTGTATGTATGTTTACAGAATCAGTCTTAAAGTGCTTAACTGTGACTTCCATCCAGAAGTGTAGTTATGCACTTAATTTTAACTAAGTACTTTTTTAGACCTTCAGTGGCAATACATGGCTGTTTAGAGCATGCAATTAAGAATAACTGATATAGTGTGGTATAGTGATTAATGAAAAGTCTGAGTCAGATGGTTATAAATCTTACGAGTCTTTTATAAACAAAAGCTAATTTAACAAGAAAAAAACTTTGAGTAGGGAGATTGACTTCTAAGTGTGCTTTGTTAACATATTATAGCTAATGTTAGGGAACCTAACAAATTAAAAGGTTAATACAGTCCAAAAACATTGTGTGAATTAGTTTGGTAATATGTGGGGAAAAAATAAGAAGGGGGCAAAAAAAAAAGGACACCTTCCCCTTTACTCCTCCACCAGCTCTGAGTGAGTGGACTTGTGTTGGGTCAGGTCCTGTGAGTTTTTTTCTCCAATGTCTGACCTGCTGCCCACAGCTTTCTCACTGGTTTCTTTATTCCAGCCCACAACCTGTGCTGTGGTATTAGTGTCTCTTTTAAATGAAGGTTCTCAGCCCAGTATCTTCACTTTGTCCTTGGACATTTTCTGCAACTGGATCTTTCTTTCCAAGCTATTGACTTTGTATCCTGTTGTGCGTATAGTCCTTTGTACCCAGAGCTTTTCTATGGACCTCCTTTCTTAAGACTGGTCTCTGCCACTTTGCACAAAGCTTCTGTCTAGGACCTTTGCCAAGTCTTGCTGGGGCCCATAGCATCCAGCTCTTGATATGAGTTTGGCCCTGTCACCAAGCCTGAAACCGGTTCTGAGTCAAGTTGCAAGTATGTCATTGTCCCAACACAGTTCTAATGAACAGTGGCGACACCCCAAATTTTCTTTGTTTTGTTTCTCAGGACAGAGCACTTATTAGGCCATTTATCCTAACATTCAGTTCTTTTCTATTGTTTAAACAGTTAAAAACATGGAAGGTATTTCTTGAAGCCTAGCATTCCTGCCCTCCCTTTGGGAACTAATTATTTGCTAAGGATCATCCATGCATTTCATTTTGCACAAGACAAAGGAGTCAATGATCATCTTGTTTCATGGTTGAGGAAATACAAAGCGTGACAGCCTCAGAGACCTAAGAAAAGCCCTATGACAGAGAAATATCCTATTTTTCAGTTGTTGAGGAGCAGGCATAAAACCTTTTTTGTTTTTTCTGGCTTTGACATTACCATATATTTGGACACTGCTGAAGAAGCTGTTTGTCATGTTCTGAAATGCACAGTGGTTTATGCAAGGCACTATAATGCAGTGGGTTGTTTTGCAAAACATAGTTTCTGCCATCTCGCTCATTTATGATATGAATCCTGTATGG
Organism: Syrrhaptes paradoxus; assembly: GCA_013400615.1. Lineage (NCBI taxonomy): Eukaryota > Metazoa > Chordata > Aves > Pterocliformes > Pteroclidae > Syrrhaptes > Syrrhaptes paradoxus. The sequence goes on along the minus strand of VZTO01023048.1, from coordinate 16,136 downwards.
TTTGTTTGTAGTGCATGCAGGCTATTTGTATTTACAGAATTCTTTAAGAAATTTGAATATTTGTTCTCTTGGCAGGACACTGATCTGTCAGCTTGGTGTCAGCTCAGGGAGCCATTTTGTGAAAATTGTGTGACAATTTTATCTGTAATACTTCAGTTGGCAAGAACTGTTGCTGGGCCACATTGTGATTCCCTGGTGTGTCACCTTGTCATCTTAGAGTATCACATAATGATACAGCTCTCTATGTTCTTTTCCCATGACAGCCAGCTGGAAACTTCTTTTATCTGCAGCGTGACTTCTGCAGTGCAAATGGTCAGCTTAGTAGGCAAAACTTTTTGCATTTCCTTCAATAACTATTTTGTTTTTTTCTCATTTAAAAATTGTTTTGTGATTTGACTAGGAAATTATCATTTAAACCTTACATTTAAACTATGGAACCATATTTTAAATGTAAATTTCTTAATTTACATTTGACTGTACTAAAACAATCTTGTTCAGTAGTATAAGCTGGTACGTACTGCTTACAAAAACGATGCAGGTTTCTCTCTACTTCCAGAGTATTTCCAAGTGTCTGTGTACCTGTGTATCTCTGTACAGGCTGCAGACTATACTTCTAGACTCCTCGTATGCAAAAGGAAAGGGGAAAAGTGACTGATGTACGCACATCACGATTGAACTGGAGTTGCAAATAAAGCCTGGATATCGCATGTCCAGCCTGCAGGGGTTTGACTTTTGAGGCAGTTCGGATGATATGGTGAAGGACCTGAGAGAGCTAAGACAGCTCCAGTAACTCCTATAAGCGCCACAGTGTTATGTGCTTCAAGGAGAGATTGGGTTTCCATACAAACATATGACTGAGAGGTGTTGATGGTTGTGTGTTGATCACACAGAAGTACAATTACCACTTCTGTACTTGCTCCTGTGTGTAGAAGGTACCAATTATCCTAAATTACCTAGAGGTGCAGAGGAGGCAGTGGTGTTACCTTAGTGTAGTACGGTACAAGGCAGCAAAGCTTGCCGCGTGTTAAGGAGGTAAATGCTGTGCAAGCCTATTGAGTAATCTAAGCTACTGCCTGCCTGCCTGGGAGCCGTAGGGATGGAGACTGATACGGTACAAGTCAGTGTGAAGTATAGTGTGGCCTAATGTGAAATCAGGGGCTTGAAACAGTACTTCCATATTCATGTGCATGACTATTCTCGTGAGCTAGGATTTGTTGCATCAGGATTAAAAACTGCAGGTGTAGCTTTGTAGCTAGGGAAGACTAATCTGTGTAATTCCCAATCCTAAACATATTAATAATGTGATTATTTTTTTTTGCATCAACATGTAAAGATGCCAGTGCATAATTTGCAAGTGATACATAACAGATGGTCTTGACCTCTTAAATTGCGTGAGGCTTGGAACATCCTTGTATTCATACAAAGGATTAGTGGCTAGGGAGAAAGACCCATTTGGTTAGTAACTGTATCTCCAGATAAAACTAAATTGCATTTAAGTTAGCTGCCTGAATGCCAGTAACATATGAAACAAAAGACAATAATAAATATATTATTTATGCACATATTTTTGGTGGAAAAGAGAGAAGAAAACAGTTTTGGAATTGTTTTTCATTTGCAATGATTGTTGATCTCTGTGGAAAGTAAAATGAGATATTTTAAAAGAAGCTTTGTACTTCTTACTTGTAAAAATGTTATTGAAGATGAGTAGACAGAAAATATCAAAATATGCAGGTTTTAGGAGAAACATGTGATAGCATGGGAAGCGATGGGCTTTAATGAGCATAGGAACCAGAGAGGGATGTCTCCTTCATAAAAGGGGGAAGGGTANTTGACAACCAAGGTGTTTGAGACATCCGAAGGCCTTCCCTTCACAGGGTCTTTGACAGGCAGTTAGTCCTTTACAGTCGGTCGTTTGTAGAGCTGGGGTGATGTTGGTGCAGGTATGAATTCTGGAGTTGGGGGTTTTGGCAGATCCTAGATCAGGTTTTAGACTGCATCATGGCTCTAGATCGGGTTCTAGACCACTTGTTGGTTCTGGATCATCTTATGGTTCTATTCTAAAAAATATCTTCCAATCTCTCTTGAGAGGCACAGTTATTTTACAAAATCAGCCATGCACAAACTGTTTCCTGTTCAGCCTTAGGCTGAATTGGGTGAATTAAGAAGTGATTGCTGTGATGAACAGAGTCCTCACTTTCCCAGAGTTCATAGACGGTGCACCACAGTACAATGCATTTTTTCCTCAAATACCCAGGCAATGAACCCTGAAGGAGGAGGAAGAAAACATAAGCAGATATTCAACGCTTAGGTATGCCCATAACACTGTACCAATTTTGTAAGTTTTACGGTAGTTTTGTTCTCTGCATTACTGTGTACTTGACATTGAGAGGACATAAAACATAATTTACTTGTTGCCTGAGGCAAATTCAACTAAGCTCCCTATCATGCAAAAATTCAGTACGATATTGCCATTGGTGTTCATGTGCTTTAAATGTGCTGAAATATATTTATCTCTCTGAATTCCTTTGTGACAGACAAAGTCACCTTAATATTTTCCTTGAGCCTGATGATGCACTGTAAGCAGTCGTTTTAATGGCTGTAAGAATTTTAATATGAAACTGTTTTCCATATTGTTGAGGCTTTTTTATTTAGTATTCAGTATATAGTTTTTCCTTGATTGTTCCCAGGAGGGGAAAAATGTTTTTCACAGTAACTAATGGTCCTTTTTCGGTAGTTGTAGTCAAATTGGTTTTGATTTTGATTTTAGTTTTCTTTGCTCTGAAGTAGTGACAAGAACAGATATTGACAATAGATACTGGGAAGCAGGACTACGAAAAAGGCAGAAATATGAAGAAAAATAGGATCACTGATAAAAAAAGTCAGCTGTTTCTTCCAGTTTTAATCATAACTCAAAAAGCTAGATTCTAGAGAATAATGGAAGAAGTACAGGGAGCCTACCGCTAAGAAAAAGGGGTGTACCCAGCAAAGCTGCTGCAAAACAGGGAGACAGGTGAACTGACTTGTTATTGGGAAATAAACCCTTTGAAGCACTATAATTAGTGAAGGACCTGGAATATCGTATCAGTATATCACTACAGTAAAAATCTAAGAAAACAATTTTGTAAGGTTAGAAAGTAGTTTTCTCGTGATGCCTGTTGTCAGGGTAGGACATTTCCCTAGTAAGGAAGAATATGGGTGCAATCAGAAGGATAATTTTCACTTTTTTACTTCTGTTGAAATAAAGACCCAACCTCAAATTTATTAATATCCATCCACAGAAGGTGACAAGGCAAGATAAGGTTGTCCAGTCACCTTGAAGTTTAGGCTACTTCTAATGTTCTCAACTGCTCCACTTATCCTTTGGGCCTTTATCATCTCTGGGACAATTCATGAATGTCACCAAATATGCTAGCCTGCTCTCTTCCTTTTCATGCTATAGCTGGTTTCAGCCTAATTCAACATGAGATTCAGAGAGGATAGCTATTATCATGCCTGCATTTAACAGTATCCAGTTTGAATGCAGCGGTTGAAAAGCTGAAGCAGATTTAACAAAGATGCAGGTAGTTAAAAGTGCTGTGCCTTTTCTCCTGACAAAGCTTGACAGCTGACTGCTGATTAAATGTTGCAGTCCTTACCCCAGGAAGCTCTGAGTCAGGCTAGAATTAAGAAAAATCTTCAAAGCAGTGAGAACTTCAGAACTGTGCTTTACAAATGGGAGATGCTGAGTAGATAATCAAAAAAAAAAAAAAAAAGAGAGAGAGAGAGAAAGGAAAAAGAAAACATGACACAGTTTCCAGATAAGCTTCAGCACAGGAAGATAACTTTGGCAGGCAAAGGATGCACTTTTCTGACTGATACTTCAATATACATAAATAATATGAAGGATAACTTTTTTTTTTAAGTTAACACATGTATGTTTGCCCATTGATAAAAAGTTTGGTTGTATTTATTTTTCCTCCCAAAGTCACAACTATGTATTGCAGTGTTAACCAAAACCCTTGTAAACTGAGGTGTATTGGATTGCCGTCTGATGTTCTTATTTTTCACAGGTGGCAAAATCCTCAAAGATCCTAAATATATGCCCACAGTCCTTTAAACACTATGTGAAAGGCAAGACCAGGAAATGAGTGGTTTTAAAGTTTGCTGATTCTTGTGGGGTTCATAGGAGCTTAATAGACCCAAGATGCTCTACTTTCAAGTATGTTTAGCTCTCTTGTTTCAAAATACAAATAAAATATAAAAGGAGGATGTTGAATAACTTTTCACTTCAAAACTCCTGTAATCACATGGCTACTGCTGTTTAGAGTTTTTGGGTTTTGTTTTTTTATTTCATTTGTTCAGGAGGTTCTGTTTTGTTTTATAAAGGGGGGGGGGGCGCGGAATAAGACTTAATGTCATTGTGAAACAGCAGCCCCAAAATGTCAAATAGATCAATAGTAAATCACACAGTGTTAATGCCATTGTGGTAAGTGACTTATATTAGAACTCAGCTGTGCTGAATTGCAAGATTAGGGATAAATCCATGATTTGTCTCACTGATGGTCATTGTGGGTATCAGCTACTGAATTCCCTCCAGCCAAAATATCCTTTTTTATTTTTGTGTGTGTTTTTTTCCCTTCATTTAGCCATAGCTCATGGCTAGATATACAGAAATGAGGAAACTTCTTGTGCTCTGTGGAGATTTTATTGCTTACCTAGATAAAAATCTCTCTGCACTATTTCAAATGACCTCCTGTCAGGAGGGCAAGGAAGCAGAGACATACTGACTTTCTCTGTGAAGAATGTTCCTGTAATTGTTTTCATTTTGGGCCAATGCTCTTAAGTGACAAAGGGGTTTCATTTTAATTTATAGAATTAACTATAGATGTGCTTCTCTATACTTTTATCTGGTGATACCAGAAACTAATAAAACCCACTGTAGTCCATTGATGATATGTAACTATCAAATAACCTATAGCATGGCTTGCACTATTAGTTTGGAGATTATAGGTGATATGCTATACAAAAAATGTTAAATTGTTTCATTAGTTTTATGTCTCTCTTTCCAGTTTTAACTCAGAATTTGATGAGTTTAACAGGATTACTATCGGCTGACTGTTGTTATTGGAACACAGCCATATTATATATCTAATTTTATAGCTGGGGTCTTTTTTAGTTGACTCAATATTATGCTGTAATAAAGGGACCTTTCACATTCTTGTAAAATAGTTAAATAACTCAACCAAGACAACAGTAAAAAGAGACTTCCAGACAAGACACATTCTTCCTTACTTTCATTCAGATACTAGAGTGCCAGCTTTACTGTGTGAGCATTTGAACAGAATAATCATATCCTTGCAGAAACCAAAGCACATTCTCATCTGGATTACTGACACCTAACAACTGTGACTTTACATAAGTGGGACTGTTTTTCATTACTATGCTTTAAACACTGTTCTTTGAGATTTTTGTACCTTTCCTGTGAATTATATTCAGTGTTGTTTTCTTATTCCTCTTTTCTGAGAAGTTGGGGAAAGGAAAATTTGGTTTGATTTATCTTGTGTTTACAGCAGACAGGATTGACTACAGCAATTTAAAAGCTGGTAACTCAGACTCACATCTGAAGGAAACAGCTTAAAACCTGCATCTGTGACTGTCATGGTTTAGGCCCAGCAGGCAGTAAGCACCACATTCCCACCTGCTCACTCACTCCTCCCCACCTCCCCAGTGGGATGGGGAGGAGAATTGGAAGACAAAAGGTAAAACCTCGTGGGCTGACACAAGGACAGGGAGGGATCACACTCGCCAGTTATGGTCGTGGGCAAATAGACTTGACTTGGAAAAAATAGATTTAATATGTTACCAATCACATCAGAGTAGGGTAATGAGAAATAAAAACTAAATCTTAAAACACCTTCTCCCCGCCCCTCCATTCCTCCAAAGCTTAACTTCACTCCCAATTTCTCTACCTCCTTCCACCAGCACTGCAGGGGGATGGTGAGTGGGGTTTGTGATCAGTTCATCACACATTGTTTCTGCTGCTCCTGCCTCCTCGGGGGAGGACTTCTCACACTCTTCCCCTGCTCCATTGTGGGGTCTCTCCCACGGGAGACAGTCCTCCATGAACTACTCCTACCTGAGTTCTTCCCATGGGCTTCAGTTCTCAAACCGCTCCAGCGTGGGTCTCTTCCAAGGGGGGCGGTCCCTGAGGAGCAGACTGCTCCATCATGGTTCCCCAGTGGGGTCACAGCCTCTTTTGGGTGCATCCACCTGCTGCAGTGTGGAGTCCTCCATGGGCTGCAGGTGGATCTCTGCTCCACTGTTACCTCCGTGGCTGCAGGGAGACAGCCTGCCATCTCACCACAGGCAGCACAGGAACCTCTCCTCCTCATCCTTTCTTCACTGACCTCAATGTCTATGCAGTTGTTTCTCTCACATCCCATGCCTCTCTCTGCTGCAGGTTCCCAGCAATGTTTTTTTTCCCCACTTAAACAGGAGTCACAGAGGCAGTACCACCGTCACTGATAGGCTCAGCCTTGGCCAGAGGTGGGAGTCAGGGAAGCTTCTAGCAGTTTCTCAGGGGAGTCACNCTGCTCCACTGTTACCTCCGTGGCTGCAGGGAGACAGCCTGCCATCTCACCACAGGCAGCACAGGAACCTCTCCTCCTCATCCTTTCTTCACTGACCTCAATGTCTATGCAGTTGTTTCTCTCACATCCCATGCCTCTCTCTGCTGCAGGTTCCCAGCAGTATTTTTTTTCCCCACTTAAACAGGAGTCACAGAGGCAGTACCACCGTCACTGATAGGCTCAGCCTTGGCCAGAGGTGGGAGTCAGGGAAGCTTCTAGCAGTTTCTCAGGGGAGTCACCCATTTAGCCCCTCCTTGCCACTACCAAAGCCTCTCCACACAAACTCAGTACAGTAACACAGCATGTAACTCAGTAAGATTATACCTCATGAGTTTTTATATTTTGTTTGTAGGTACAGTTTGAATTATTTTTTCCTTAATAGAAAAAAAAAGTAATAAAAATTAAGAGAAGAAGATTACTTTCAGTTCTTGCATCTTAGTTCCATGAGCTAGTCTTTGTAATGCATTTGTGATCTACAGCATGTGCTGTAATAGGAAATACTTTATGTGACTTTTGGAAGACAAAAGTATAACTATTTATGAAGCATTCTCAGTGCTGACTTTAAAGAACCATGAAGTCAAAGATTTTCTGTAGAAGGTCACAACAGCTATGCTGTGTGGAGGGAAACGTTAGAGAGAGCTGAAAATGAGCATTGCAATTTACTGCTTTATTATTCTTAGGGTTCGTTTAACCTTATTTAATGTTGTAGGATTTCTAAAAAGCTCTTTTCATAGTATCAGATTCTGAAAGAAAGAAATACTGTACTTGGTTTTGGTTCATAAATCTCTGTTAGAAAGAAATGTTCCTCGAATGATTAGGAACAAAGGAAGAAGTGGGAATTAGTTACTTTTTTTTTTCCGTTGAAAATAATAATAAATAATTAGTGCTGATTTTCTTGAATAATAATAATAAGTACTTATTTCTTGAATAGTTTTTGTGTAGTTCTGATGCAGTACGAAAATCTTTTAATCTGATTTTTTTGTATTGTAAATTCTTTATTTCCCTTGCGATTTTAAAATTCCAGGATATTCCTGAGAAGCAAATGCCAACATTTTGAGAAACAGAAGGCATCTGTGACCCAGAAATGAGGATATCAAAGAATCTTTAAGATTTAATATGATTTGAGAAGATGCTTTGCTGGTGGACTTTCAGTAGGAATGATGTTGCCTTGCTGAAGCACAAAAACTTACAGGAAACTGTATTCACAACTTCACAGTAGCAAATTTCAATAGCATCTAGAGTGTAACATCCCTGGAAGGAACAGAAGGGGCATTCTCTTCCCAAGTCACTGTTGTTTTTTGGAGAAAAATTTCTCCATGGCTTTAGAGACTAGCAAAGAAGAGACAAATAGCCCCAGGCAAAACCTACAAAATTGTCAGAAAGGTTTTGGAAAAATGTGGAGAAGTATAACCTTCAGGATGCTGCAACCATAGGGACAGATGTGACCGCAGAACAAATTGGATTTCTCAGCTACACCCCTGTTGCCTTGGAAAATCACAGTAATGCTTAATATGTCAATGTAAAGGTGGAACAAAACTATTTGATAGTATTTTTTTAATTATTGTCTAGTAAATATCTTACAAATATTTTCTTAATCTATGAGTTTTCAGCACATTAGTCCTAATTTCGATAAATATATTCATCAATTCACTAGATTTTAGTTTGGACGAAAAACAGTATAAAAAAATCTGTTATTTTCCTCAGCCATCGGTTACCTGTAATGCAAAACGAGGCAGCTAAATCAGAAAGTGGTTTTGCTGTAAGCTAAGTGAAAGACTGATTACATTTTTAGGCACAAACCCCCAGGGATTAAGTTTAGCAGAGATTTTTCAGATTATGTTATTCATTTGGATAACTGAAAATATTTAAGATAAGCAAATATTTTTAGATACTAAACAACAGGTAGCAGTATTCACAAGCATGAAGTTTATTGTGTAGAGGTGCACACTGTGCTCCCACAAGAAAGTATATTATACAGATACATCTACTGAAGATATAGTTACAATTTTCATATTAATTTTCACTAAAAGAATCTAAACCTTTTAAAATAGCCTCTGTACGATATCTGTTATTAACTGAGTAGAGATTTTCACTGCTTTTTGTTACCAGCATTTTTGTAATATTTTCTGTGAGTGCTATTACGCAATCATTCAGATGTTATTCCCTTTACAACAGATAACAGCAGACAGTGGAGTTTTAAGTTTTCCAGACAGGTGCAGGAGGGAAGTGGGACTTGGAAAGAAGGGTGTCTTTCTAATAGTAGGATATATTACATTGCAACAAATACACTCAACAAAGTAAATGAGTCCATTGCAGGAAGCTGGAAACAGAAGAGAGGTTTCCAGTAGGTTTTCACGAAAGAAAAGGGAAACTTTTAGAGCTGAATTTTGAATAAATATTTATATATTTGGGTTGAAGTCAGTAGTATAAAGACAAACATCTGACCAGGAAACAATGACAAAACATCCTGGATATCCATCACAGCGTAAGATTCTTTTTTACTTTTGCCTGTGTTTATCATCATTCAATTTACTGCTGTTTTATTTACCCAAAAAAAAAAAGTGTGTTGTGATGTGTCTTAAGAGTTTGCTGGCTGCAGCATCTGTGTGTCAGCGTAATCGGGTAGAACAGTTATAGAATGTACCTAAACAGATGGAACATTAAAATAAGTATGAGGCTTAGTTGTCTGTTATGCTAGAAAAGATGAATGAAATGGACAGAAAACCAGATGTGGCTGTTGGGGGTTCTACATGGGACTGAGTTTCTTCCTTCTATTGTTATCCTTTAGAGGATTTTGAGTGAGATTTGTATCCAGTACTTTAACAGCTTAAAAATAGGTTCTTTCCTTCTTTTTTTGCTAGACTGATTTTGACAAAGGTGAATCACTCTGTTTTCTGGTCACAGCTTTCTGCTACAATACAGGACTGAACACTTACCTTCTGCAACTTCCATCAAAATACATTCTGTTTAAAAAACCTGTGGTGGGTTAACCTTGGCTGGATGTCAGATGCCCACCAGGCCCCTCTATTACTCCCCCTTCAGCAAAATAAAGGGGGAGAATAAGATGAAAAACTGATGGGTCAAGATAAAAGCAGTTTAATTAAAGCAAAAGCCAAGGCCATGCACAGAAACAAAGGGTAAACACAGATGTTGAGAATAACTTCCCCTCAGTAAGCGATGTCCAGCCACTTCCCAGTAAAGCAGAGCTTCAGTATGTGTAGCAGCTGCTCCTGGAGACAAACACAGGAACAAATGCCCCCCTCCTCCTCCCTGTCCTTGGCTTTTATGGCTGAGCTGATGTCACATGGTATGGAACAGCCAATCCGGGTCACCTGTCCTGGCTCCGCCCCTCCCAAGCTGTGTTACAGACACCCTGCTGGCTGCCAGTGCAGCACTCAGCGCTGTGAGGCTGCTGTGGGGATGCTGACTCCACCTTAGACAGACCCAATACACAACCTTAAAATCTTATAGTATTGGCCAAGTTGTTTACAGTGCTGTTGGTATAAGCTATATGCAGCTTGTGTGATCGCAGATGTTTCATTTACATGCACCTGTCTTGCTTGTGGTATCTGTGTCTATCTATCATGCAGCTGTGTGCTGAAAAGCATTTACATTTTGAAGAGCTATATTGTGAAATTCAGCAGCTTTTCCTCTGTTGTTCTTACAGATTGCCACTAGCATACCAGCTGTATAAATAGATTATAATTTCTACAAGTAGGCAAAACTGAAAACAAATACTAAAGTCCGAGTTTGAAGAAATAGAGGTTAATAGAAAAGGAAGAAACTTAATCAAAAAGTACAGCTTCATCCACTTTTTGTGGTTAATATTAGGATCAACTAGAAAAGACAGACTCCCATTAAATATGCAGATCGTCAAGAATTTTATTATTTTAGTGCTTAATTCATGATCCAAAACTAAGCAACAGTAAGTGTGCCATCTGGATAGTTAATGATTATCATCTTTTTTGAGTTCTGTTACTGTGCTTCCCAGAGTGTATTTTTCCTCATTTATGTCCCTTTGTCAGTCAATGTTAAAGTTGACCTGTTATGTGACTATTTAGGACTTCATTTTGATAAGGAAAATTATAGATAATGTTGATTGCTTGCAGAAAATTTATAAGGCTGTGTCTCTTCTGTGTGTTATTAACATTTCAGTATGTGTCTCAAGTTTTTTCTAGATCTTCCAAAAACTATGGAAATATTAAGAAAAGAACAGGGCTTTGCGTGAATCTCTTGTTGAGCTCTGGAACTGAGCTATGATGGTTCTGTTTCTCATTCATGACTCATTGTGTTGCGTTTACTTAGTTTAATTGCAGTGACCTCTCTTAACTTCCTAGGAGGAAAGGATAGCTTGTAAGTACCACTGAGAGCATGCCATGCAGAGCATGGTGAGTTTTGATATATTTTCCCTGGCCATAGGCAGGTTTAAATTGTTCTCTAATAGCAATGGGAAACAGTGTAAGCAGGGTGACTGCCACACTGAATATATAGGAAAGATGTAAAACACAGATGTATGATCAAAAGGTGGCATCTTTACCAGTGGCAATGTCTTTTTGCACTTTATGTATAGCAATGTAAAATAGATCCGGAAAAGCTGCATCCAGGGTTCTGTGATTTACATTTTAAGCCTCCCTAGAAATTCAGTCAAAGTGTGCAGAGTTTGGTTGAAACTACAGGCAGAAGATAGCTTGAAGAATTAGATGCAAGGTTTGTCCTAGTTGATTCATATTTAAAGACTTTCTAAAAATGAATTTGTGAAAGCATACTTTTAAATTTATTTTGTGCAGAGATTGATATTCTGAGTTGACCTGTGTAAGCCACTAGACCCAACAGAATTATTTTGGGACTCCATCTCATTTAACTTTCCCTGGGCTTTCTTTGTAAATTATTTGTGCTCCATTTGTGGTGCATTTTGGCTGCTATGCAGACATGAAGACTGTTACTTACGTACAGACTATGTATTGAACGTTACCTGACACTTGGGATTTTGTTTATCTCTGATGGTTACTTGTTTGTGTGTATTGCAAATGAAAATATCCTTCATTCTCTACATACAGCTGTCAATACATGTTACTAGAGTAATCTGTCAGCCCAATAATTCAGGGAGCTATGTGCCTAAGGGTTAAACAGAGATGAATAGCAAGAAAGGTCTGACAACTTGTGTAATTTTTGTTGTTAGGAAAAGAGCTTGTTCTGTCATTTCAGACCCATTAATTACTTTGGGTGCTAGCTTCTAGGCACCTAGATTGTTGTTTGTCTCTGAAAGATTGTGAGCATAAGAAAATAAAGGACCCTTTCTGCTTACCAACTGTAATTTTTGTAGTTTCAACTTAAGCAAACTTTGTGAAATGTTTAAGCAAAATTTTTATTGTGCAGGAAGGTCACACATGACTACTAATGGAATGGTACACCAATTATATCACAGTATAAAAATGTAATTAAAATGGGGAATTTGTCAAGTCCACTGGCATTTTACTGCTACCTATAGAGGCAGGAAAAGTATATTTGCCACTAATGTATCATTTTACATGAGAGATTAAACCTGCATGCCCACAGCCTATCTGATTTTACTAATATATTTTTCAAGCTGAAGGAGGAAAATTTGATAGCTTTCTCTTTTTTAAAGATAGATCTTTGCCAAAGCCTAAGCAGGTTTATAAATATGGTGTTATGGGCTTTCTTTTTTTCTTTATTCCTATTTTAAGGGTATTTACCATTCATTTCCTGCAGCAGCAGATGTGCAACCCCTTAGCCACGCATCCTTTCAATATGTGAAAACCCTGAATTTGAAACATCAGAGTGTACCTTATACTTTCAGCTGCAATTACAATTTGCAAGACCGTAGTTTTCAAGAAAAATCTTTCCTTTTCAGCAATAACTGGTGTCTGAATCTGGTAAAGATTTATTTTCTCTTCTGCATCTATGAACTTCAAGAAAAAAGTATGTGAAAACATGAAGAGTTTTGAGACTTCTGTTGCATGAAGTCCTCTTACTATGCACTAGATTGTATATATGTGTACGTGTACTCTGAAGTATGCCACACCACAGTGACAATTCAAAATTAAAGTCTCTGGAAGGTCTATTGTGTTTCTACCACCCCAGACTTGTATAATAGACAGTTTTACAAACAAGCTGGTTGGTTTGTTTTTCCCCCTGAATAGAGAGGCATTGTTCAACCTTGTGTGATGAATGTAGCTTTTCCAATTAAAACTGTCTGTCTTTGTATTTACTTCAAATTGTTTGACAGCTAGCCTAGGACTTCCACTGCTTTGAATGGTTTTACCAGTTCTGGAGGAAACCCCTTTGCCTTTAATGTGAAAAGACCTGTCAAAGTCTTTCAAAATATTAAATGCTCTTGGAATCATCAGTACAGGTTTCCCTCCACCTAATGACATGCTCTATACAGGGTTAAGCTTAAGTGAGGAAATCGCAAATTGCCATGTATTAATGAAAACAAGAATCAGAAGCAAAGATGGAGGCTGTCAACAGAACTGGCAATAGTTCACTAGTGTGACAGACAACTGGGGTATGCTTTGCTCTTTCTCTCTATATATGTATATATATGAATGACCACAGAATCCTCCGTAAGTTAGCAAATATGAAATTTCATTAAAATCACAGAATCATAGAATCAATCTTACTGATTTGAGGAAGTACAGGGCATTCAAACTAGCCTTTATTTCTGCCTAAAATTAGGAATACATTACCAATATTTTATGAAAAGTAAACTTTGGTCACTTCTATGTTTAACTCCACCAGTGGAAAATAAGTCTTAGAGAATTTGTGAGAACTTATAGAGGAAATACCATAGAACGTGATTCTTTGGTACTAGTAAGTCGTGCCCTGTTTGTCTGTTCTGTCAAGCTGGCTCTCTCCTGTGAAATTAAATCTTTCACTGACTGTCATTGCTACAACTGTTCTTTTTAAAATGGATAAATATTATATGTATTTGCCAACACAATGCATCCGTATAGGTGTAGATATATGGATAGATATAAATCTGTTGGTTTATCTTTTCACTTTAGGCCAAGGAGCACACAGAATTGTTAGATGGCTATTAGAAGACATGCTTAATCTCTCTTCTGCTTTGTGTCTTCGGTTCTTACTGATATGATCACAGCAACGCTGTTCAGTTTGTGTTGTAGCAGCATCCGGGAAGCATCTCTCTTGTTAGAGCTTCTTGGGTAGTTCACAAGCACAAGTATGGGGGAAATTCATTGCACTAGAGAGCTTATAGTCTAGGTAACAATAACCTCTAAAATAATTAGGAGTGTAAAACCTGAAGTCCACAGATCAGATCTTTCTCTTCATTCAGATTCTTGTATTTTTAAGGAGGGCTGACAACAATGGTGGCTATCTTGTATAATTAATAGGGAATATGTTCTCAAGTATTTTGTTCAATTGATACTCAGTCTTAGAATAGATGTAGTCAGATAGGAAGAAAAGGTTATTTACAAGGAACTTTATCATTTGCGTATTTATGAGGTCTTCCCTTGTGGGTCTTAATAGTGCTCTCTTAAAGTAGGGGGTTTGAAAGTACAGCATATATTGGGGTATTTTTAATTTCTGTTTGAAATTGACATGAATTAATATGTAGTCCCACTAGAAGAGAAAAAGGAAAATAGGAAATTTAGCTGTTATTTTCTCTGTATTATGTTTATTGAGAGCTTTATAATTTCTTGTTTTACTTATAAAGGTGTTACATCTCATCCTGCTTTAGTAAGTGTCCTGTTTTCTCTTGGACATTTAATTCTAGCTCTTTTTAAAATACATTCCCTTCTTCTTTAATTTGTAATTTTTATTGCTAACTTCAGCATTACCTGTCTTTTCTCTGATAATGTTCATGTACTATTTATCTTTGTTTTCTCTGCTTTTTGGTTTCCTGGTGGCTTTGGTTCCTGTTGTCTACTCAACTGCTTTTGATTGCTTTCTTTTTATTATTCCATGTGCTCCTACATGTCTTCCTCTTTCCTCTGAACTCCATGGCTAGTCACAATATTGAATAATGACCTGTTGCAGTTGTAGGTTTCTTTGAGATGCTAATTTCTCTTCAGGACTGTGGTATTTTCCCAGAATGTATTTTTCTGTATTTATTAGAGACAATGGTTTGGTATTCATGAGGGCTAGATAATTTCTTTTTGCCCAGCATTGATGTATTGGGAATTCAGTGAAAAAATTCCCTTTTGTAATTATCTGACTGTAGTCAATATTGTGCTTTTCTCTTTGATATATTTTTTTTTGTAGCCTAAATCTTCAAGGTGATTAAAATTAGTACAACAGAGGAGATCTGTTGTGTCTTGTTGGAATCAAAACCCTGCAGTCCTTTAGAGGAAGGTTTGGTTGCTTGTTCATATCTTTTCAGTTACTGAATGGTGGAAAATCCAACTGTCACCTTGTCATCATGCATGTATTAATATTATGCATGTGCCATCTTTGTTAGAAAAAAGGAGTATAATATTTCCAGCTGAAAGTAATAATTATGATATATAGTTAATTGACAATTATTATATAGTCATATTATTGCCTTTGCTACCCTAGGGCTGATTTTAAAATCTTGATTTTTGTAAGCAGTGTATATTTCTTCAAGCACAGAAATGTCTTGGTAGTATAGTGTGCATCTTATTTATTTTTTTTAACACATTGTGCGTAATGTATTCACCAAGATGCAGTCCTCCCTAGTGAATGTTTGTAAACTCCTACCTTGACAAATAATGTTATTTGTCCCTTTGCTTATGCCAGTAAACCTTATTATATTTTTTCAGAGAAGGGAAAACCCAGTATCAGTATTCCATGTCTTTTCCTTTAGAAACTCTTCATGCTGATTAAGTCCTTGAGATTTTAAAATGTGATGTATTTATTTGTAATAAGCAGGTGTATATTCTATGCTGATCAGCCTCTTCTTTGGTAGCCCTTATCAGTATCTGTAGGTTGTTTGCATGAGACAGGAAGCATTTAGATTTATTAAAACACCTGATACTGGAGTACTTACTTAGTACTTAAAAATAAAGAAAGAAAAAATATCATTTCTATGTTGAGTAGATTCTGTACTTATCTCTATTAATATAACCGAAAATAGAAAAAGGTAAAGCTACCTTTTTTAAAAGCTAAAGGCATTTATTTTTAAATACTACTTAAAGCTTAAATAATACTTAAAGAATTAGCAGCTATGCAAATCTGAAAGTTTCTTCAAAATAGCAAAGTAACGTTCATTTCCAGAAATCACAACAAATGCTATGGAGATAGCTAACGCACAGATTTTGCTGACTGACCTGAAGTCTGTTTGTTGGTCATCACACTTCAAAGGAATAGTTGCAAGGTTATCAATTCCTTATTCTTGGCACTTTTTTTTTCCCACTCTGGGGAGTGTCATTATGTCTTCCTGCCATCCTTCTGCTCTACAGTTACCCATGACTATGATGTTCCAAAATGAGGATGGTACTGAGAGGAATTATTAGCCAGGGTTCATTCACGTAGCCTTTTGAACATATGGAGCTTTATTTGCGTGAGGATAACTCTTCCAGCTGGTCT
>VZTO01023046.1:0-18793 GCA_013400615.1 Syrrhaptes paradoxus | reverse complement strand
AGCATCCATCTCTGTGCAGAAATACAACAAAACAATATCTCGATTTGATGTGTGGATTGATCTGTTGCACACCAGGTGACGAACTCCAGTTTTCTGGACAAGAGCTGTAGTCATACTCACAGTGTAAGACCCACAAACAGCACACAGTGTTTTTGTAACCTGATTGCATGCACATTTCAAAAACTACTGTTTTCTCATTTCATTAAATATGATCTGCAGAAATCAGTACACTGTAAAATGATGGCAACATAACTCCAACAGCACATTGCAAGCATTTTAGAAGACCTCCTTTATAAACATACATTATTTGTATGCTATTTATAGAATTTCTTTACTGTAGCATAAAATTAGGCAGAAGATACTACCATATGAAAAAAACCCCACCCACAAAAAA
The DNA here is from genome assembly GCA_013400615.1 of Syrrhaptes paradoxus. Lineage (NCBI taxonomy): Eukaryota > Metazoa > Chordata > Aves > Pterocliformes > Pteroclidae > Syrrhaptes > Syrrhaptes paradoxus. The sequence goes on along the minus strand of VZTO01023046.1, from coordinate 18,399 downwards.
CCCCACAAAACTTAGCCAGCTTTCTTTCCCTATTTCCTTTTATACCTTTATTACCCGCTCATCTTGAAAAATCCTGACTTTTAGGTAAGCTTTTGCATAACTTATCGTAGCAACGGTTCTGCCTGGGCCACCAAAGCTTCACAGCTTTCTCACTAGCAATCTTAAAATTACAAGCACTTCTAATGTATCCTCCTTTCTAACCTTTCAAATGATATTAGAATTACATTTTTGAAGAGGATTGACTCCTCCAGTTTTGACCTCACACTGACCAACTCATGGGTTCTTTCAAAATGCATTAAAACACATACAATACATAGAAACTCCATAGTGCTGGACCTAAAATATCATGCTTAAGTACAAGTATGGAGACAACTATGTGCATCATCCACGTATAACCCCTTAGCAACAGAGATTCATCTTCTTTACTTTGTAGAAATTAACACTTTGGTCTTCTAGAATCAGTTTTTCAGACTATGCCCAAAGGTCAACCAGAAACACCTATCCACTCCAGCTTCCAGTGCTGAAGGGAAGGGCACAAAAAACTCACCCCAAGATTGTGCAAAAAGTATTCCAACATTTCTGCATTGGATTCATGACATCTTCCATACTGGTACACGGATATTTATTACATTGAAATTCTAACACAGTAAATATTAGAGTTGTAACCAACAGCAGGTTAAAAAGAAAACTGCTAGCATCTTTAAGCTTTATGAAGCTCTTCCACTCCTTGTGACACCTGATATTTTCATTTGCAGAAAAATTCAAAGGTCTTTTCCACCTGCCTACTTGTAATGATTTGAAAATCTGTACTAAACTGCTCCCTACAAATGAGGTCCTATTTATAAGAGACTGAGGCTTGAAAGCAGAATTCTCTACCTACATAAAAACAATTTCACTTTAACAAATACAGGCAGTGTATGAAATGCTTGTTTTGTAACAACGTTTTGCATTTTTCAGCTTTAGTAGTCTAAAAATAGGTTTATTCATCTGTAAAAAGGTAAGTATTAATCTTGGAATTTTCAAGGGAAAAAAAATGAAATATTGAAATAAAATTTAATTCTGAACCTGTTACAAAAATGCTTCGTATTGGGGACAGCTTTGACCTCTATTTCCCCATCTCTACTGTTTCCGAATGACACAACAGCTTACCCTATTGACCGTTACTTTTTTATTTTTAGAAAAACCCAGAAAACCTATACCATTAGCCCATAAACATCATTCAAGTGCTAAATTCAATCAGCCCTAATTTAAGTCACTAGTAGCTGCTAAGCCATCAAAACTAAAACCAGTAATATGTAATTACACTTAGACAAGAATGATAAGAGCAGAAGAGATAAACAAATCCCTCTGTAAAATTAATGTTTTAATTTTCTTGTTTATCAAGAAAAAATATTCATAATGGCTTCTGAAAGAAATATTTCATAATTTTGTAAAACACAAGAATTCTTGAGGGGAAAAAAAAAATCACACTGCATTTTAACTTACTAGCTTTCTCCTCAGTATCAGTTTTTACCCNCTAAACCCGGGCATGACGGCAGCATGGTATCGACTATCCCTTTGGCTATGCTCACCTCCCAGCTTCTGTGAGGAATTAACCCCATCCCAGCTGGACCCTCTACCAATAAAGTAGTTTACAACAAAACAAATCTCTGTTGCAACACGAATTTACCATAAATTGCATGCAGACTAGCTTGTTAATTTCCCAGCTAGTAGGAAGGCAGTTATTTGCTGTTCAGCACCAAACGCAATGCCTCCTGAAACACAGTCGTGGCCACAGCTACAACACTCCAGAGAAATATCATCCCCTAGAGACTGGAAAGCCTTCAGATTAATAAATACTCTACTAAAGTGCTAAATTAAGTTCATGAGGTACTTCAGTACATTCCAGTAAAACACAAAAGTCCAGCAACTTTCAGCTTTTTGCTTTTATATATTTAAAACCAAGTGATCAAATTTTATCAGAATTCCTGACTGCACAGAACAGATACACATGATTTTTTTCCCCACCATCCCATCACTTGGCAAGCATCAACTATCACATACTCAGATTTAGCAACAGCCCTTCATGACAGTGGAGTGGTTTTTTTTTCTTGCTGCATCTCTACAGAAAGTTTTCAACAGCAGTCAATGTGTTGTAAGGTCAAAGGTGTAAAATCTGCACAAGAAGCAGGAAAGCAGAACAGAAGTCCACTGCTGCCATTCCACAGCTGTGTAGAAATTCCAAGAGTGTCTGCTAAATAAGGATTAGGTACCATGGAAACCCACAACCTCTGGAGACAAACTTCCACGGAAAATAATCCAAAGAGATTTATACTGAATGTTGTTGAAAAAATATGTTCCAACAGAACGGCTTTTCTGCCAAAGTGAGCCTCCCCATGTCAAAATAAACTGATCCGTAGCAACTGAAAGTGTTTTACATGCATTTCACTTAAGTGATAGTTAAATACTCTAGTCAGTTCTCTTTAAGTAGGGATCTTTACCCTATCGGATTCATCAAGGTTTTTCTCAAAGAAGCTTATAAGCATCCCATCCCCCACATTAACAGCACAAGTGGAGCTATTAGTAAACGACAGTAACATACGATGTGTCAATATAAGACCTCTTTTAGAAAAGTAAATACTATAAGACTAACCCTACTAGGAGAGTAAAGTTATCCTTTAAAATACATCCATTTCTCTCCACTTATTTTTTCAGCTTCTTCTCTACTAAAGAATTATTCAGAAATAATTCTAAATACTGGAATTTTGGTATGATCCAAACAGACATATGCTTTATGTTTATTGAAAAATTATAAAACAAGCATAGCTTTAAAAATTTTTTCCTATTGCATGGTTATAGGAATTAATTGTGAAACTGGTCAAAAAAAGCCTTCTGTCATTAATAAAGACTATGGCTGGGACCAACATTTTTCAAATCTTCAAGCTTGAGTATAAAAATATTTATAACAAAAAAGCTGGTAAAAAGCTTACTCTAGAGCTTGTACACTATGAAGTATTGCAACTCTGAGTTACTCTAGAATTTAGAAGTTACTAAAAAGATTGTCATGTAGCACATAGCCTTTTTGTCAAATGACAACTCAAGAACAGTTTGAAGAACTGGTTTAAATTCTACAAAGTACAAAATGAGGCTCTTCTCCTTGAAGAATTTCTATTTAGAAATAAGAGTGTATAATACAGACCCATTAATAAAACAGAAGCATGTTAGTGAGACAAGTGGTCAGTCTAAGGAAGTGTTCCATCTCCAACAAAATCATCAGGAAATACATGGACAGCACACAAGCCTTAGTCACTTGCCATCCATCTTCCTCAGACTCCCTCACCATTCACAGCTCTTATATCATAACCAGTAAAGCGTACATCTCTGCCTATTCCATTTGCATCTGTTATGGATTTGATGTATGTGAATTTGTGTTCCTGAATCTGCTAGCACTATCTGCCTCAATGATCTTGCATATTAACAAACTGCATACATTCGCTTCTCCTTGTCTTTTCTGTGATTCAAACCAAATTTCAGTAAGTGTTCTCCAGTTTTATTATTGCAAAACTTGGTGAATAGCACCTCCACAACTGCTCTGTCTGCTGCCCTGGTGACTTTGTAGGTGCTGATCACTTCCAACTGCCACCACCCATTTCAGATGCCACTTGTAAGAAGCAGCTTTCCTTTAAATTCTCTAGCTCCTCTAGGCTTTTTTTGTGAAATCCCAAAACTGTGTACAGTACCCAAAACACAGGCAGGTCTCAGGTTGCATGCAATGATGCTTCCTATTCATTCTCACTATCTTCCCTGATGATGGATAATGTTTCATCAGGATTTGTCAGCAGCTGCCACTGAGAGCATCAGCAAGCCATTAGTGACAGTTGCAAGAATTGAAAAGTCAAAAGGCCATGTCTTTACTTACCAGCAGTTTTATAAAATAAGTACAGAAGGTAGATCCTGGTCACTCTGAAGTTGCACAGAACATACAAAACATGTAAACTGTAAAAGTAGAGGACAGGAAAGCCTGAAAAAGTAGGAAATGGACAGGGCTGTCACCAAGAGTAAACTCAATATTCAACAGCTAGTTCCAGCTTCCATTTTACCTTACATTCATCTGGACTGGATAATTCAATATTGATTGAAAAAGCTAAATACTCCTCCAAATACATTACACATATTTTACTTAGTGTCCCAAGTACAGCAGGAAGGTTCACGCACAGAGCTTTCTAATGAAGATAATGCAGGAGGACCTTAAAAATGGCAAATTCATTTTAGAAGGGAAGGGATAAAGACTTTCTTCCTGAAGAAGTATAATGGAAACTGAACTGCAGAAGGAGCATACAGTTTCACCTTAAGTCCCTGATCTGTGAGAAGCAGGGAAAAAAAAGGACTTACATTTGTGTCTCCCATATCACAACTAAGTAATTGTCCTTGAAAATCACACAGGAAAACTCTAAGAAAAAATTAAAATGTCTCAACTTTATTGACAGCATAGAGTTTTTATCAGTTGTGTATTTGAATAAAGCTAGTCAAGCAGAAAAGTTTCCTACTCAGCAGTACAGACTAGGCCAAAATTAAATCAGTAATAAAATAAAATATAAATCAGGGGATATTATTAATTAATAACACCAAATTAGCAGGTCAGTCGTGCCTCAATTTTTCAACATAACTCATTTTCTTACTAACTGGAAACAGAGCACTCAAGTTCCTCAATTTAGAGAGATAATATAGACAGAAATTTCAACAGCTTAAAAAACCCACACACATACACACCAGCTGAACACACATTTTGCATATTTCATGCAAAAGAACAGGCTCTACTGAAAAGATTCTCACTTCGATTTGGGGGTCTTCCTTCTCTTCCATCCACTATGTGATGCACAGCTTTCAGTAGCAAAACCAAACAACTTACACAACAGCAATGAACATTAAAGGCCCTTTCTCTAAAGAATGCATGTCTGTGTCTCAGCAGATAGTATCAAGTTCTTTCAACCCTACTGTTAAAGCTAAACAGTGCCCACTAAGCATTTTAAAGCAAAGGTACAAAATATGTGGCCCAAAGGACAATTTTATGGAGCTCGCAGCTGCTAGACAGAAGATGCAGTCATTTGGAAGCAGGGACTTCCCAGCAGGTTGTTTGAATAGATGGCAGTTAAACAAAAACAAAACAAAAAAAGCAGCAGTCCAGAAAGCTCACATCTTCAGAGAAGAGCAGAAGATGAACCACAGAGGGTATTTAAAAAAAAAAAAAATGTAGCAGACATTTAGGTACATGAGAAAGGAACACACACCACACCATTCATCATCAGCTGCTTTAGCATCCTGCTTGTTTGTTTGAATTATGCACTCTCATTCTAGAATTTGGAACAGGTTTTTAAGAACAAACATCTTGTGCAAGTCTTTTTCCTAATCATTCATTCTGTGCGTTTGATGCGAGTCAGTTTTGTGACCAGCACTCTGGAGTTTCAATTAGGAGTCTTAATGCTTCAGTACATTCCTCAAAAACACCTTAAGTATTGTTTCCCTTAAATCCCCAAAAATATGACAATTGATTCAAAGTACCATGATCAAAACAGACAACGGGCCTCAGTATCACCCGGGACTCTTATCCTTTATGCTCTACCAAAGGCATCACTCACTGTCAAAGATGACAAGTGTTGACTACACTAACCATTACCAAAGCAATGCTTAAACACGAGCTTGTGCTGCTTTACAAAACATAAAAAAAACCCACAGACTTTATTTTCTGCAATAAGGAGATAACCGATACTGTAAGCATCTTCTTGTCAATAACTTCCTCAAAGCTCCTCTACGTAACCTTTTCCGATTAACCAGGGAAACGCAAAAACATGTTAAATAATTCAAGCTATTTTTACAGCCTTACCAAGGACATGATTCTGACCTCTCTAACAACAATAATCAGATAATATTAATAGGATAATTGTTAAAAGGTAAAATATTGTAAAATATTGTTCAAAGCTAAAACGGACAAACTATGTGAATATGTTAAGTCTTAGTCTCTTACAACAGATTTTTCTTCTATTTTTTACTGGAAAGCCATGTTTTGCAAGAACATGACACATTTCTGCCAAGTAACTCAAGAAAAAAAAACATGGGATTACAATCAGAAATAAACATACAGGGTATTGACTGGACTTTGTTGTCTCTACACCACTCAAACTCTGAGGTTTGTTTTTTAAATCATTCTGTCCATTCCAGACACAGTTGGAGGAGTCATAGCCAGAGATGGGGTTGGGAAAGGGTGACTCTAACGTTCTGGCTAGAGAGTGATTGAGGACAATATCAGTTTTAGGCTAATCTTAGCCTACAATAATGGAAATGATGCTTAAGCGGAATAAACAGTTAAATGTTAAAATGGAAATGTATTTTCCACTTTCATTGCAAGTCTCAAAGCCGTAAGGCATCCACATCCTCACATGTGCTGTGAGCCTCAGCTGTGCAAGCCTGGAATGATTTCAACACAAACCAGAAGAAGTTAGTCATTTTCATTAAAAACACAGCTAGCAAAGAGGGTGTCCATCTGAGTAAAATCGGCTTGTTGTGTCAGTACTCGTCCAGGAAGTGGGAGACATAAGCCTGAGGCAGCTCAAACCCACAGTCTTGGCTATGCAATAGCTCTGTTTCAGTAGGAAGAGTTTGCAGCACCTCTCTAACCTAACAAGTTGCCAATGTTTTCATTCTTTTTTTTACTCATCATCTCTTAGTATTACTCTTCTTCCTTGTTTGAAAATGGCTTGCCTAACGTGGGTGCACTGGTACTCGTCTGTTTGCTCATTCCTCTTTACAAAGCAGCTGATGCACCTGAAGCCTAGAAGGAGGTCTGAGGCTACTAAAGTAAATGCAACATTCAAATCTATGACTGTAAACTGAGCACCGAAGGCTCACAAAGTTAGGTGTGATGACATTACCAGTTGCCACATCTTCCTTTGTTTTGTCAACACTGTCACTGGGATCAAAGTTTCACAATAAGCCTAGAACTGGCCATTTGTCAAAAGCACCTTACCTACCCCACCTAGAATACTGCTACTAATATTTTGAATTAATAATGTAGCACTTGATTTCTATGATTATCCTGATGTGGTTCCTAACACATTTTTCACATACAAACAAGATGAGAGAGTGCTTGAAGTTTTGGCTTTTTTAAGTAGCATTAAAATAATATCTAGCTTGGCCACATCATAGCTGACTTCTGATAACCCTGCTATTTGAAAGCATTTTATTCCTGTTACTGAACTTTCGCTTTTTTTAAAAGGATTAAAACACTTACTGGATGTGGCATGTATGCATGCCACAGTCTGAAGCTGTCCTTTTACATTATGTGACTTAGTGCCACTGCACAAATCAGGTACATGGTTTTATGTGTCTTTCAAGAAGCTAAAAATTCCTGAGTTTCACAAGATAGGCTCAGCCACGTCAACAGCTTGCTGCCAGCACAAAGGACAGTCCTGTTCCTACTCTCTCCTCCTGCGCAGTTCTTGTGCAGACTCAACCAAGACCGCTGGAGAAAAACCCAAGTGTAACAACCCAGGTAAGTCTTACTGGTTTTTACTATGCACTTTTCGGTAAAACTGGTGCCCTATGTAACTAAACCAGTTTGTGTATAGGGCTGATAAAAACCACCTTACGCCCCTCTGTGCCCATGCCAAAAAAAGGAAACTGCCCACATGCCACAAGCTGAGCCCATAAGAAGAACTAGAAAGTTATTGCAACCACCGCCACTCCTGCTGTACCAGTGAACCAGCGTTTCTTCCTGTGAATCAGTTGCAGAGCTGTGCGTTGCATCTGTTGCCCTCTGAAAGAGAGATCCAAAAACCAGGCAGTGATGGCAACACGCAAAGTTAGAACACCCTTTTGTAAATTTGCGAAGGGGAACAGACAGAAAGGATTGTACCTGTCTGGTGCCTCATCACCTTGATTTGGCAGGAACACACAGAGATATGAGGTGTATTTCCTTGTTCCTATGGAACATAAAAGTACTCAAAAACTTAACTAAAAAATGAAAAAAAGCATTACTTTTTAATTATTAACTGCATTACTGTTGTGGTTTTGTTTGGTGGGTTTGTTTGGTAGTAGAGGAGGGGTTACAGTGACGGCTCCTGTAAGAAGCTGCTGGAAGTTTCCCCAACTCCAAGCCGGACCCAGCCCTGGCCAGGGCTGAGCCAGTCAACGCCTCTGCAGATGACAGATTTAAGAGGGAGCACAGTGCACAGAGCGAGGGTGTGGCCCTGGGCAGGGCCTGGCCAGTCCATCTGGCCAACTGCTGCCTTCTCAGCCTCCGCCATGACCCAGGCGACCCAGCACAACCCCTGCCCAAGAGCCGTGAGTTTCTCAGGAGCCAGCGAAAGAATCTGTGTCAGGGAGAAGAGAAGGGTGTGAGAGAGACAACTGCACAGACACAAATGTCAGTGAAGAGAGAGGGAGGGGGTGCCAGAGCAGAGACTCCCCTGCAAGCCCTGGGGAAGATCACGGTGATGCACATTGTCCCTGTGCAGCCCATGAGGAGCAGAGCTCACCGGCAGCTCACTGAGATGTAGCCAACGGAGGACCCCATGTTGGAAGAAGTAACTGTGTCTGAAGGAGGAATTTGTGGAAGAGACCTATGCCAGAGCAGTTAGTGGAGAACTGTGGCCCATGAGAGGGACCCCACACTGGAGCAGGGAAGACTGTGAGGAGCCCTCTCCTGAGGAGGAAGAAGCAGCAGAGACAACACATGATGGACTGACCATAACTCCCACTCCCTGCCCTCTGCGCTGCCAGGGAAGCAGGGGGAAGAAGGTAGAGAAATCAGGAACAAAGCCTTTGGGCCTGGAAAGAAGGGAGGGGTGGAGGAGAGGTGCCTTTTTAAGATGTAATTCTCTTTCTCATTATCTTGTTCGGTTTTATTTTTTCTTCACTGTTAACAAATTAAATTGTTTTTATGTTTTCTCAAGTTGAGACTTGTTCTTTCCCATGACCATAAGTGGTGAGTAAAGCCTCCCTTTGTCCTTGCCTCAGCCCCCAAGTTTCTCTTAGCAAGAGACTGCTGTGGTGTTTAGTTTGCTGTGTGACCTTAAACCGTAACAATCACTACCATATTTGCAAACATACCCCAATATTAATAATTTTACTTCTTCATTTGTGGCAGGATTCTTCATAAAAAATAGGGGAAAGTGTTTATAAAAATATTAAAAAAACACTGCGTTTAACAGACAAATTTGTCACAGGTAAAAGTGTTACAGAAATAAATTTAATAATAAAGATCTTAGATTTTTAACTCCAGAAAACAATTCAGATGCAAGGGCATCCCATTCTTTGAAAGTATCATTCACCTAATTTCAGAAGATCCTCATTTGTCCTTATGAAGTATTAAAGGTCTATGCTAGGTGTTTCACAAGCAAAAAGCCAATGCACTGAAAAATTTCATCTTCAGTGATTAAGAGGTTAGTATCACTAAAAATATCAGTGTAACTGTCACAGGTAAGCAACAGTAAAGCTTATCACTTAACTCATCTTTACTCAATATTTTTCACTACTATAAGCATAAGCCCCTAAATGCAGTATTTCTACATCATCAGATCTGTGGTGCAGAATAAATAATATTTGGGCTTTTATTTGCCAATCACTATTAGGCTCAGACCCATGAAAAGAAAGGAAGAAGGAAGAGATTTTTCTTTGTGCACATTTCCTGCTAGGTTGACTTTCATATGTTTGAGACCTACAAAGACAACTTGACTTTGATTAAGGCTTTTAACCAGATAACATTGTGAGAGTAAAGAGTCAACGACGCTGGAGTTAAGAGGTACATAAAATGAAGCCTTATCTGAGATAACTATAAAACTACTCACAACACGCAGTGTTATGCAAGCAAATGGATTGGAATAAAGTGTTTACAATTGCAATTTTAATCTCTTCACTGTGTTGCTAAAAAGCACACACAACTTACATTCATACAAGATTTAAAAATCACAGTTTCTTTATCCCTGTATAGTGCTGTACAATAGCAGACCACTGTCTCTTGAGTCTTGCATCACACATCACTTACAAACCCCACCAAACCTAGGTGCTACAGTGGCACAGCAAGTCCAGTGACAGCTAAACTGGCATCCATTTGGACTGCTGCCTTTGGCTCTGTCTGTCCTGGCTTACCACCTACTTGTTTTACGACTTACTTGTCTAGCTCTATCCACCTCATAAGTCAAAGACTCATGATTACCTGACCTCTGACTGATAACCCAAAGCTTTAATCCAGAAAGACTGGAGGGAGTGGTGGGTTGATGGTAATTCTTAAGCAGTTTAGCATGCAAGCCAGCCTTGCAGCCTTCAAAGGGATTTCTGTGCCTGAATCACTCATATGCACGTGAAATCTTTCTTCCTCGATCATCTGGAAAACCACATTTCACGGAAAAAAAGGCAATCACGAGCTTTAATACTTAGTTGCTCACCTAGGCTTATGCACTGTAGAAAACAGCTGTATTTCTTTTTGTTTGTTTCAGTATAGATTCACAAAGCATCACTCAAATAACTTTCTGCAAACAAGCTGGACTAGGAGCAGACATTTCAGACAAGACAGTAATGCACAAATTAAGGCCAGATGACAAAGACGTTGAAGGTAAAAAGAATCAGGAGAATGATCACTGAATAATTTTTATCCTGAAGTTATGTCTTGGTCCTATTATCCAACAACATGCAGAATACATGAAGAAAAAGAAAAAAATACAACAATGAGGAAACTGAACTGACTATAGCTGTAATGAATGTAAAATTTAGGACACGTTTACCAACAGGACTGCAGCATGCAAGTGACTAAGGAAAAAAAAAGGAAGTAAAGCAAGACAAGAAAGGTTGGCTAATTTACTTCTGATGTCATACTCCTGTGGGGAAGCAGGACAGATTCTTACCCATCAATTAGTTTTCTGTTTGCCCTATGAAGAAAGGACAAAAAAGGAGGGGCAGAAAGCAGTGCAGATCACACATGCCAGCAGCAGATAGTTACTTAATGCTGATGTACTGCTCATGTACCACTCACGTACTGCCAGTTCTTTGCTCACAACACTTACTTCGCTGCAACTCCAGGTACAAGCTTTTTAACAGTTGCCTGCTTTGAACATTCTTAAACTTCTTTTTAAATAAAACAGAGATGCACAAGAAAGAATAAGATGCAGAATATGCAGAACGAAGCTTCGGTGCTATTTCTGACAGATAAAAAAACAAGAGAAGCAGAGAGTTTGCTTTATGATCAGACATCTTTGGGTTCATAAGTAGTCATAAAACTGGCTTGTTGTGCTAAAGCTCTGAACTAAATCGCCTGCCATTCTTAAAGTGTTTTAGTTTAACTTACTTGAAGAAACCACAAATAAAAAGAGGCAGCAGCGAGATCACTCCTTCAACTTCACTGAAGTACTACTGTCACTGCCAGGAACAGAAATGCAAGTGAGTAATTCTTTCAATAATAATGTACCCCTATAATTACTTCCATTTAGAAGAGAAATTGCCCTGAATAGAGCAAAACAGATAAATTAGAAGTAAAGACAGAATGGGTACAATTAAAAAAAAAAAAGCATTTGCTATTATTCATTAAAAAAAGAGATAGTGAGCATACCAGAACTGGTCAGATTTAATGAGTTTATCACTAGAGAGCTAGACATTCACAAAATTGATGTAATATCAGCCACATTAAGTCATATTTTTCTTCTGTATTTTGTCTTCAAAAACTAGCACACAACCATAAAATCTGCAATAATCTGTGGCTTACTACCTATCACAGCCACTACATAAGCAAATACATTGTAACACTTAAGATCACATGCTTGAATAATCAGGTGCCAATTAAGTATATCCGCAACTGCCTTATTCCTCCCATTTTCTGACCTAACACAGTAAGTAAATAACATTACAAAAATCTCAATGTCTAGCAGTCAGATATAACAGAGAAGATAAAACGACACACTGTTTTCTATGGGACAGTAATCAGTAAGATCATATTTAAACTGTGGAGTACCTCAGAGATTAAAATAGCACTTCCATTGTCACAACAGACACAATGGAACTTCATGTGCTGTAATTGTGAAGGCTTCAGAGGACGCTCCCATAACAAAATTCAGTGACACAAATTGACCTCGAAGTTTAATATACACGGGAAACTGAGTAGCCCAACTTCTGCTGTTGAAGTTTAAGATTAGCCCTTTTGGAAGGCTGCACCAAAGAGCGTTTACCCAAAGCTAGGCACCAGCACCTTCGCTACAAGTTCCTAATCAAATGTAACACAAAACAGAGGCAAATTATTTCTTCGTTCCATCTTACCATGGTTTTTTCTACTCCTTTGAGTAATGGATTTGACATTTCCCTTATATTTGTCTAAAGTTTAATAGTGTATACATTTAAGGCCTTTTAAAACATACCCAGGTTACTTCAGGCCTCAGGGAAGATAGCATTTGTAGGCTTTTCAGAAAACACTCTGACAGCATTTTTGTTCTCCGTTGCAAAGAAGAAGGAAGGACTTTATGACTTCTCCTGACTCCCAGTTATGGTAGCGTGGCACAGGAAAAGAACAGTGCTAGAAAGCACTGACCCATAAAGCACTCGGCGACCAACTAGCATCCTAAAGGCACATGTCACTCCTGAGAAGTCACAGGGTGCTACGTGTGTTCATCAGCTATATGACAATCCCAGTATATAGTCGTCCAAAACCATACAGAAATTTCCCACTCTGTAAGACTATCAAAACAAATATTCCAAACCTATTACAAAGGTTTTCCTGCTACTTTTTTTTTTAGTCCATAACCCAGGAACAATCTGAATCTATCACTATTGCACAGTAGTAAATGGTATTACTTCTGTGGACATTCTTTTCACTGCTCAGGCTGTAAAACACAAACAGTAAAGTAAATAAATCAGGAGTCAGATACAAGATTGTAGTAGAAATTTGAATTACAGACAGTAGCAAAGATTTCAGACTTCCATATCATGTCCTTAGATACATAGTAAAGCCATGAAGTACAAGGAACTCAAGGATAAAACTGAAACTTTTGAGGAAACTGGCCGCACCCAAGTCATTTTTGCCACCAGTATTCAGAAAAAGCTTATATATTTTGAGTATAATTGACATTAAGCTAACAACTACAAGACTAATATAACTGACGTTAAACTAACGACTGTGAGAATACAAGCAGCTAAGTCAATTTGGGCAGCAGGAAATCTTTGCAACAGAAATTATTTCTCTAGGGAAGGTCAGGAAGGAAAGAATAGACACTTAAACTGGGACTTAATGAACAGCAAAGCACTGAAGACTGTTCTTCAGTAAGACAGCGTGGCTGTGCATGTGCATATACACACACAGAGACTTACTGAAGGTCGGTCTTCTGCATCGTATTCTCCCCTGAATCTCATCTTCAATAAGCCCATGTACACGCGTGTAGGGATACACACCGCACACTGGTTCAGAGATCACTGAATGGTTTGGGTTGGAAGGGACCTTAAAGATCATCCAGTTCCACCCCCTGCCATGGGCAGGGACACCCTCCACTAGACCGGGTGGACAACACACGTACACGCATCACACTCTATCCCCCTGCCAGACAGCTACGAACTACGGAAAACAAGGACGTTTTGGAGCAGAAACTCCACTTCGCTCCCAGACACGCACTCACCAGAGACAGCTACCCCTACCCCTTCCCGAACCCGCAGCGAGGCCGGCGAACCGCTGTCCCGCTTCCACAGCGCTCGCCACAGAGGCCCGACACCCCCTCACCGGCGAGGGACGCACCCGGCAAAACCCACCGCTCCCCGACCGGGACCAACCGCCCAGGAGAGCCGGAGGGAGGGGGAGTGGGGCGGGCAAAGGCCGTTTCTCATACAGGCCAGCAGCACCAGGGCGGGGGGAGCCGCCGGCTCCTGAGCCGCACCTCCCGGTCAAGGCCCGGCTGTCAGAGCCCCACCGCCGGGGCAGAGGAGAGGACGGGGCCGCGCTCAGGCCCGTACCAGCACTGGAGAAACGCCAGGAGGTCCCTGTCAGGGAGCCGAGAACTGGGGAGTGGGGGGAAGGGCGCCCCGGCCGCCCCCTCCCCCGCGCCGCTCCGACCCGAGGAGGCGGGGAGAACCGAGAGGGGCCTCGCCGGGGACGCGGCACTCACCACTTGGTAGCGGCTAGCGGGCTGGTGGTGATCCATCCTGGCCGCCCGCGGACACCCACAGGCACAGCCGCAGTTCCTCCGACCAGCCCCGGGTCCCTCGGCCTTTCCCCCGCCCGCTCAACCGAAGCTAGAGCCGGAGCCGCCACCGCCCCGTCCCTCCCCCGTTGCCACCGCCCCCCGCCCACCCCGGCGGCGGAGCCGGCCCCTGCCGCGCCCTCCCCGCGCCAGGGGAGGTGCCGACAGAGCCACGCCGCGCGCACGGCAGAGGGGCGGGGCGCGGGGAGGGAGTCCCCACCCCCTCTCCGTGACGCACTGCCATACGCGTGCTCCGACGCGAGTTCCCCCGCAGCACACCACCCCGATACGGCCGGGAGCGCATGCGCGCAGCTGCGGCCGGGCCTGCCCCTCCGCGGCGGTTGGGAGGAGGCTCGGGGTGCCATGTTCGGCCTGGGCCGGGGCGAGAGGGGCGGCTGCGGGTGGAAGGCAGCGCTGTACCGCGTGCCGCTCCTGCGTCCCTCCTCTTCTCATGTTTCCTTCGAGGCTGCCGAGCCCGCTGTGTGCCGTGCAGTCTCTCCCCTGCCGGTATCGCCATCACCTCAGCTGCTGCTGGAGGCACTCGGGGTCACTGCCTCCCCTCGGCCCAGTAGGCCGAGGGCTGTTAACTAGTGCCCAAGTCGGAGTTTCTAATGCAGTGTATTCCACAGAGCTGAGATACAAAAAAAAAAAAAACAAAAACCCACTTATAAAACCCGTGGAGACCAGGTGACATTCTCAGAACTTCAGATCGGCACTCATTTCTGGTTTGTACACCTGTTCACAAAACGTCTTCCTAGGCTGTTCCGTGCAACACCTCAGAAACAGAATGCTTTGGGGAAATTTGTTTTTAACAACATAGAAGACAGTAGAAGTTAAACCTCTTGCATAGGCCGTACTCAGCCTCTGAGGTGGGTTACGTGGTGCCCATCTCACAGCCAGGTGTCTGCACCACTGCACTTTGCCCATTCTGTTTTTCTGCAGTACTGTTCTAGTGAGGCTGCAATGTGCCAAACCCAGGCCTTGCTTAGATAGGTGTCTCTGGGGGGTAAGAAGAAGTACAGAAAACATCTTGAGATGTTTTCCTGGAGAATTATTTTGAATAGGCATCAATCTAAAGTAATCATGAGTCATGAGCCCATTTGCCCTTTCTTCCTTTGAAGGCAAAGCACCATTCTATGACAAGGAAATGTGACTTTTCATCTCTCTTCCTCCTAAAACTGGGGCAAAAACAGCGAAAAACAAACACCTTCACCCATAGTGGCGTGTCAGACGAGGATGACTCATTCCCAGGCTCCCAGACTGTCAGAGATGTAGCTGTGGTATGAAACAATTTCAAAATAGCTGCAAATGCAGCTCCTAGCTGCAGTGAAGAGGAGTGTATGTGTACTGGAGGATAACTGATGCACAAGGTATGTGCTCTCACAGAAGCAGCTTCTTGCTGTCACTAACGACTTGCACACCAAACTTCATCCTGCAGCCCAGATCATCACCTTTATCCACACTGTTTGCTAGTATGGAGGCTCACCTGTGCAGCTGGGTAAGCATTTTTGTGCAGGCAGTTATTACTGATAAACTGGGTGAGGCCTTGAGGGAGTGAAGTCTCAGTAAGTGCATGTAGGCGGGCAGAGAAGTGGAGGGTGAGCTCAGAGTTTTGTTTCTAGATGGGAGTGGGAGTGAAGATATACGGGATTATGAGGGAGGAGGAGGTGGAAGCATGAGGCTTTCCACATGTGGCTGGGACCTTGCTTGCAGTCCGTATCTGGCTAATGCAGCAGTTATTAAAGCTACCCAAACAAAACAAGTTTGGGAAATGTGGGCCTAATCTGTTGCTCATTGCATTTGTTATGTTCCTGATACGAGAACTCCATTGCACATAAAAAGCCCTAGCATTTAGGAAGCAAAGTTGGCAGAGAAATATAGGTTAGAAATGCATTAGTGTTATTATTTTCCTAACAGGATTTCCTCATTTTTCCTCTTTACATAATGAAGGTTTCTATGTTTAATTATTCTGTCTTAAGAAGAACAGTTACTAGTAAAGGTCATATGGAGTTTAAGAGTAGTTTGTACAGAGTACTGCACTGTGCTTCTGTTACCAAATAGAAGGAAAATCTCTTGATTATATTACCAGATTTTGGGAAATTGAATTTGGACCATTCATGTAATAGGTTTAACTTCTAGCATCATCTATATTGTTAAAAACAAAATTCCCCAAAGTATAGTGTCTCTGAAGTGTTGCATGGGACATCTCAGCCTAGGAAGACGTTTCCTGAAAAGCGGTGTACTAATCAGAACTGGAGTGTTGATCTGAAATTTTGAAATTGTCACCTGACCTCCATGGGTTTTATAAGTGGTTTTTTGTATCTCAGCTCTGTGAAATACACTGTATTAGAAATTCCAACTTGGGCACTAGTTAACAGCCCCCGGCCAAATAGCATTTCAGTCTGTAAATGTTGGAATACAACTGAGTAAACATTTATTAACATGTAACTTTCAGTTTTGAACTTGTGCAAATCACTTCTTTTAAGGGAAGAAAGGACAGTAGGCAAGAACCAGAATATTTTTAATAGGAAAATTAGAAAATATTCCATAGAGCTTGGGAAAAGAGTCAGTAGAGGCAAGGGTAGATTGAGAAAGGGTAATGAGGGTGTGTATGGAGAGGGAGTGTCAGGGACAAATTCTGGCAGTGTGATACAACTTATGAGATATACAGAGACACAACTTCAGGAATATTACCAGTGTACTTATGGGACTTATCCTCAAAATAAACACTGTGACTAATTTAGTATTTAAATATGTCCATCTTTCAGTTCTTATTCTTTCTGGAACATTATAACTTTTTTTAAAGATACGTAACTGGATAGGAGGCTATGTCATTTTACAGGTAGAAGGCTAAAAAGGAGAGTTATGCATATCTGTCAGATCTTTGTATTTTCAAAATAGTGTTGTGTGTATATTTTAATTGAACTGGTTCCAGAGGTTTTGACTATGGCATAATATTAATCTATAATGCCAAGTATTAGTTGGCAAGCACTAAGGCACCTTTAGATCACAGAATCACAGAGTGGTTGGAAGGGACCTCTGGAAGTCACCTGGTCCAACCCACCTGCTCAAGCAGGGCCACATAGACGTGGTTGCTCAGGACCATGTCNAAAAAAAAAAAAAAAAAAAAAAAGTTTTGAGTGTTTCCTGATATTCAGGCAGAACCTCCTGTATTTCCATTTGCCCATTGCCCCTACTCCTGTCACTGAGCACCACAGAAACCAGACTGGCTCCGTCCTGTTTGCACCCTCACTTCAGGTATTTACATACATTGATAAGATCCCCCCTGAGCCTTCTCTTCTTCAGGCTGAACAGTCCCAGATCTCAGAGACTTTCCTCACAGGAGAGATACTCCAGTCCCTTCATTATCTTGGTGGCCCTTTCCTGGACTCTCTCCAGTACATCCATGTCTCTTGTACTCTCTTACACAAAATACGTATTGAATTGAAATACATTCAGAACTGTTAGGACTTTATTACTTAGATGAACAAGTCATGTTGACCAAAACACCTTAATACTACTTTTAAGATTTGCTTTTTCAGTTTGACCTTCTTAAACCCTAAGGGCCTACAGTGACAGTCATGGTTATCACTGTTTTCCTGCAGTAAATTATTTATTATAATGGATCTGTATTTAAGGAAGCATAAATAGTGTTCTAAATATGTAAACAAAATAGTGCCAATGTCATTTCAAATAAAGTATTGCTTCAGATGTGTTTTAGGAATGAAGAAACTGAATTGATGCTAGTCAGCAAGTTCACAACAGTTTAAACTTTAGTCCACCATGAAAACAAGCCAATAAAAGAATCTTCTTGGTAGTAATAGCTGTTGCAAGCTCAGTTCTGTGGAAAGTTGAGTTGAAGGATTTGATCTGAATTCAGACAAGTCTGAATGTAATTGCACAAAGGCCAGCAGTACAAGACTGTTAACAATTTTAAACTTCTTTTTCATTCATTATTCAATCAATGGCCAGCAAATAGGAAAGCACTATATTTAACTTCACACTTTTTCACCTGTATAAGCCTATTCAAATTTTTAAGATTTCTGATGTAATTTCCATAACAGGTACATTTCAGAACTAGATCAATTTTATCTTAATAAACACACACCAAACACACTGCATATTCTGCAGTTTTATACTATTTTAAGTAAAAGTTATGCTTACTATTCTATTTTGCTTGCTGTACCATGTAAAGAATGTAGAATAAAAGCTGTACATT
>VZTO01023045.1:3811-21464 GCA_013400615.1 Syrrhaptes paradoxus | reverse complement strand
CACCCAGTGACTTCTGGCATGTCACTTCTTAAAAATTCAAGTCTACCCTAATACAGCCTGGTGAGAAAGGCCAGGCAACCCTCATCCTAAGCTTTAAAAGAGTCAGACATGATTTACGCTAGCAAGATCAGGATAAAACCCACAGTATTCCCATCAGCATGCTTTCTGGATATTTCACTGTCGTTCCCCCACCCTTTTAAAAGTCAGCATCAGAAACTGTAGATAATTAGCACAAAAATCCATGTGAAATGTTATATTTGTTTAAGTGTTTATTTTGGCTTCCTAAAATGGGCTGGAATCCAGCTCTTGTGCTCAGCCCCACCTTAGTTATATTTGTCCTGTTATGCACAACAAACTTGGAGCCACATTTAAATATGAAATACTTTGAAACTATATTTGTGCTATCTCTTTATCATTAATACACACTTTAGCTCCCTTCACAGCTGACCCGTAGGTTCATTGGTTGAACCATCTTGTTTTGAAGAGTATGTTTCACAGAGTAGCAACATTGTTTTACTTTTCTTAGCTTTTCCTGATAATCAAAAGCAAGCCAGGCCAGACTGCATGTTGAAAATTGAAACAGCTGAGTGGACTCTCCTACCTCCTCCTCTCTTGTGTTTGCATCTTTTATGGTGGCAGGCTAGCCTGTACCAGACAAACTAAGTTTTCTTATATTCATCAGTCACTTGGCTGTTCTTTCCCATAGATTTTCCAAAAGCAGATTAATGTCAAGGCACGCTGAGCCAAACACATGAATCTCTGTGAAGATTTCAGTCAAGCAGGAATGCTGCTGGATAGCCTCTTTTTTTTTGCTATTAAACCAAGAGATTGCAACTGAACCTGATCCCATATGTGTGAGTAAAGAGTAACCCTCACCAGTGTCAACTAACATGGGGGTATGGGAAGTCAAATTGGGTCCCTTAAATAGTGTCTTAAGAAACACAGTTGCATAAGGAAGTGAAGTGTTACCTCTTCAGTGTGCAGCTGCATATGCCATCTGCACAATTTCAAAGCACTGGACTTCACAGATACAAGGAAACAAACAACTATTCCACTCAGCAAAGCCAAGGGCAGGATGTGCTGCCTCCCCTGTACCCCAAGTATCATGCCTTCGGGCTGCTACAAGCACATCCAGCGAATCAGTATGTAGCACATACTTGGAAGACAGACACAGCACAAATAAAACACCCAAACACACAAGCCAGTGAAAAGCCTGCAGCACCCACATTTAGGGCCTTGCATTACTGAGGTACCACACCTAGTGAACTGGTCAGCTCAGGCCTGTAAGTCACATGAAGCCTTGCATCCCTTAGGGCAGGATCAGCATCCTGTGACACTAGGACCCAAGCAGACATCACTGTTTTGGATAGTAGACACAAGAACATCGGAGAAGAATTAGTGGTTCAGGAGAATGTTCCGACTCCCACCAACTCTGAACTCAGCAGGATTTGCTACCTCTTGCAGAAATAACATGTTGGCATGTTCTTACCTTTGAGGGGGGGCAGCACCTCTCACTGAGAATCTACCCTCATGCTTAGTCTCTAATATGGGAAAGAAAACACATTCCGGAGTCTTCTCCACTTCCCCATCCTCCCCCCAACATGATGATAATCCCTTATTCAAACACCTCTGTAAATCCTTCACAGACACAGATGAGGGAACAGACAGGAATATTCCCTCCTCATGTCAGCTCCAGAGAAATAACACAAAGGGAGAATAACTAAAAAGAAGTGAAGATGAGCAAGTTGCTTAAATACAGCAAGGCAGCATGCTCCCCTTAACACAGTTTCTTTCCTAAAGCACAGAGGAATTAAGGACTCAGTAAGCACCTGTTGCACCCTGTTGCAACAGGACCCCAATCTCTCCTTTAAAATTAGCAACAATCCTGTTCACTCCTAATTATTCTTACTAAGTCTATTTACCTGGAGTTTTCTTGTACATCACACTAGCACTGAGTCTTTACAGATCTACTCACACCACTCACAAGATTACTCTCGAGAAAACACAGATCCCATTAAGAACACAAGGAGTGCCTGGCTCCAGAAGGTCAGTCCAAGCCTAGCACCTGAACTACAAGCAACCCAAGCTTTGGAGAAGGTACAGAAGACCAGCTCCTTGTAGTCAGAGATTAAGCTGATATCAGCCTGCTAATAGCCACTGCTCCAGGTCTACCCTAGTCTGCCTCTTTGCAACTCAGCCCTCCAGATAGCACATAACCCATAACTCTATAATTTCTAAGTATCAACTTAAATGCTAACCACACAAGGAAAAAAATAACCAAAAAAACAACACACAAAACTACAAAATAATTAATCTTCAGCAACTCCAGACACAATACATACATACTTTCAATTTCTCTCCCCCGCTGGTCAGCAAAACTGGGCAATGTTTTCCATGTATACCAGCCACAGAAACTGGAGCCTCACACAGATGCATCTTAAAACAGCCTAGTTCTTCCATAAAATATCAAGCTGAAGACTGCTAACCTGGAACAGGTCTCCTCCCTGTGCCAAACTTGTTTCTAAAACACAACTCAAAACTCCTCTTAGAGGAATCTCCTCTAGGCGAGAAAAGCCCTTTCTATTCCATCTGAGCCTGTTTAAACTGTTAGCACCTCCAGGTGTTGCCACTCTCCACTGACTGAGCCCTTCTGCCCCTCCCCAGTGGCTCCTGACAACTCTTTGTTTCCCAGGTTAGGGTTTAAATCAGCTCAGTGTATCTCTTGAAGGTGGTGAACTAAAACTCCACATGTGGAAGAGTTCATGCGTACGCAAGTGAGGCATGTGTGCAAATCTAGATTGCCCCTTGGATTTTACACAACTAGCTGTCCTTGTCACCTCTGCTGCTGTGGTAACAAAAACTGGTAGATTTTTGTGCTGCCTACAGAAAGAGGTGTCAGCACCTCCAAAGCTGTCACTGTGAGATGATGGACTTAACATTATGATCATTATTTGAACAGACAGGCTTCAGTCTTCAGCAGTATATATCTGTCTCTCATACTATTACAGGAAAATAGAATTACCATTTGAGGGGAAATTAATTGTGCAACCATTAGTATAGAAATTTATACACTTAAATGAGAACAAATTCTAATTTTCTTCAGGAAAATAGGTCAGTCTACCATTGAAATAAAGGAGGCAGCTCTGTCAGCTGATGGTCAACTGATGGAAGAGATAGAATGTTTTTTTCCAGTAGGAGCCACTGGAATCCATTAGTAGCTAAACATAATTGTCTGCATGATTGACAGAAATACATGAATTATTTGTGTGATCAGGAAGGGAGAAAAGAACATCCAAGATTATATAGCTTGGACTATGGAATTCCAGTCTGTAATCAGCCCACAGAAACTCATGAAAGAGTAAAATCTATAAATTCATTTCTNAAAAAAAAAAAAAAAAAAAAAAAAAAAAAAAAAATCCTAAAATTTAAATGCCAAACTACAAACTTCTCAGAAGACATTCTTAAAGAGCTAAAGGAGAATTGGATACCAATGTTTTGCACTTAAAAGTGCTGGCACTTATAAAGAGAAGCCTTTTGTTAGAGACAGGATGTTCAGTTTGTTGCCTGGTGTATACAGTTCACCCACCACATTATTTTGAGCTATTTTCATTCCTCACACAGTAAAGAGGAAATTCTAAGAACATTTCACTGCTTTTCTTTGTTTGATGAGCGGCAAAGTTTTGCAGTTTACTGACCACTGTATTGCTTTGCTACTTTCAACATACAATTTAACTTCACATTGATACTCCAGAGGATAAAACACTTGTTCTTCATAAAAATCAGTTGTTTCTGCTCCATTCATTTTAAGTCCATCTCTCACCCTCATCTTTCAGCACTCCACGCAAAGAGTTCCTAAATACAAAACTATGAAAAAAGCCCATAAGTTGACACTTTTTCATGAGCAAAACTTCAGGCTCAGAAACTACCAACAGGCACACTAGGACAACTTTTCTTACCCTTGCAGTTTCCCCAGAGCTTTTTCAGGACACAGTCTGAAGCAAAGTAATAACAGCACAAGTATGTTCCAGCACTATTGCTTAACAGTAAGACTGGTCTTCTGAAGGGCATTCATTTTCACCAAAAAAGATATTGTGTCTTATCTGCTGAATTATATGATTCTATTGTCTGCACAACATGGTTCTATGCAGCTGAAATTATAAAGCAAAGAGCTAGAATACATGCCTGTCCATTTACCCTCTTACTTTTCATCAATTCACATGGTTATCCCAAATGTTTTTACACCATCCTTGCCTAACAGGAAAAAAAAGGATTCCTCATAAAAGGCTTGATTTCTAAAAATGCTAAGCATTTAAACTTTTATTAGAAACCATTTCAGTTCTTCATTAATCTGAAGATAAAGTATTATTGATTTACAATGAACGATTTATCCAATATCCATCATCAGCATATAAAAACAGAGTCTGAAAACCAAAGAATAGGTGATGCCTGTTTGGTAGCAACTTGCTATGTCCTCCCAATGGCATAACCTGTCCAACTGGATGGGAAACAGCCCTGCTCTTACTGTGTGTTCTGCATGCTTAACTGTGTATGTCCCACAGACCATACGCTAACCTACATTTATTTTTATATTACAGGATCAGCAAGTATACGTTAGATCAAGGCTTTGGGGACTTTACATATTGCTTAACCTCAGTCACCCAGGCTCTTAGTCACTCCAGCGATGAGCATAGTAAAAATAGATAAATTACACAGATAGATTGACACAGAGACATATATACATCTGCACACATATATATCCCTAGGGCCTGATGGAACAACTCCAGTTGAATACAGTGAGCTTTGGATCAGGCCCAATACTAGTATATGATACAGACTAACTGCCTCTGACCTTTGAAACCAGCTTTTAAAGGCTTATGTAGGGGGTGAGCCTCCATTCTCTGACCCTGGTTTTCCACCAGTGTGGCTCTATTGGCTTTAGTGGCATGTAAAACCAATGTAATGAACTGGAGAATTATGCTCACATTATGTTTTTTAAGTAGCTTATTAGCCTGCATATTACACCCTTTTTAGTGAGTTGGCAGCTGTGCAAACGACTCCAAGGACCTAATCCACTGAAGCTGATATGACTCTTCCCATTGGCTTTGAGTCAGGGCCCTACATGATTCTGAAAATTCTGGAGAGAGGATATTATAAAATGGTACAGTAAAAGTAAAAGGGTGTTAATGAAAGTCCCTTGAGGAGGTCATGGCTTTTATTAGTTTGGAGGAGCATTCCACAAGTGAAAAAAGTTTTTTAAAAACATTTAAATTGTGCCAGTGTTCCAGAACATGACTTTTTCTTCCTTTTAGCCATTAAGAAAAGAACTGGATACAACAAAATTTCAGGATGGAAAAAAATATTTTTTTTTCCAGCCTAAATAGATGTGTTTACATCTTTTAACAGGCAGTAAGCATGTGGGCTGGAAGTAGAAGGTAGGGGCAGAGAGATAAGAGAAAGAAACCTGTCTCTGCCACCCCCACCTCCTTTGCTGTGTGCTTGGCCCTCAGGGTGAATTGCCTGCCAGTGCTGCTTGATCTTAACTCTTCTCTCTCACTCCTTTCAAGGTTGCCTGCCTCTCAGGTGTGCCAGAGTCACATCTCTCAGCCTTTAGAGCTGCATCTGCTTTTCCCCTCTCTACTGACATTGGTCATGCATGTCTCTCCTGGCAGCCTCCAGTCACACCCAGCCCTTCTGCCTGCCCCAGCTTCCCACACACATGCACTTAATGAGCATTGCTTTCATAACATTTTTCCCACAAAGACATTTCTGAGTTTGCTCAGGCAGGATTTAATGTTATTGTGCCAGTTCCTCGAGTCCTGTCTCAGCCCAAGTTCCCTCAATACTATTCATAACAAAAATGGGTACTGTGTCTAAGGAAGCACTACTGGACCCATAGCTATAAAGGCCTGGGAACTACAGAGCTAGCAAAGCTAGCTGCAAAACCCAGCACCTCCACAATCTCCTGGCACCTCTTTGTCCCTTAGCTGTTACAGAATGGAAATTAACAAGAGAGATTTACCCTGCAGAAGAATTATGAGAGCAAATGCGTCAAAGACATGGCAGTGACCAATCCTCAGGTCTATACAGGCACCTGAAACACAGTTGAAATACAAAAAAACGTAACTAACAGCTTTCTGGAATTATGCTAGTCCTTGGCCAGGACTTAGAACCAAATCCTTCAAAAGAAGATAGGCCAAGTTCCATTCATCTGATATGTCAGTATAAATGTAGAAGCCAAGGGGAAATTATGGATTTCAAACAGAGCCTGCAAACCATAAAATACTATTGTTATGGTCCAGGTTTTTTGCAACGGACCCTGAAGATTCAATGATGTTGACTTGACTCTTACCTTTTGGCATTGGATCAGGGCCCTGAGTTATCATGAGAAGGGCCTATCAAGGGCTTCTGAAGTAGGAAGGGTTGAAGTATGACTAAAGAGTAATAATGAAGGTTTTGATCATTACTGAAATGACAGTAGCTCCTGGGAACTTCAACAGATGGCATGGTCGAAAAGAAGAGGCATCTACAGAGTAGGCAGATGCAAGTAGATCTTGATCAAACTTGGAGAAGAAGGATGCAGGTGGGCTGAAGTTCATAAAACAGATGAGAATGAGAAAGTTAAAAGTAAACCCCGAGTCTCATGTATTACAGTGCTACATCCACTGTAATGGACTGCTTATCGGTGTGTTCACTGATATTTCTTGTGACTCTGTTTTTCTGATTTTTGTTGAGCAGTACCCAAACAACAAGATTTCCTTTGACCATGGGTATGCTGCATAAAGAGGTGACAGGCAACATTCAGAGGCATACTTTGTGTGGACATTTTATGACCTAATAGCAGCTCAAATGACTATATTTGCTAAAATTTTCCTCCTGAAGGCTGGATAAGTTTTCACTGAAAGTCTCATCTTTTCTTAAGCACTTTTAATTTTGCATTTTTTTGTTTAATTTTTCCTATTACTTATTTTTTATGATCTACAATCCTGCATTCAAAAAATGCTATGCCCATAGACACATATTATTTTTAAATGATTATGAGTATTAATCTACTACTCAGTTATCATATCTCAATGATTCACAATAATTTGCAAATGTTTAAAATTCAAATGGCATGATTTTGAACAGAAATTAATAGAAGGAATAACTATCCACATTTTTTCCCCAGAATATTTATTGGATTCACCAGAGGAAAATATTTTCAAAATTACAAGATCCAGTGCAGAAATACCAAAATATTTCATCTAGCCATACTAACGAAAAAAATGAAGTAATGAAATTTCAATGTATTTTCATTTCAAAACACTACCTTTTGTTTCAAAATATCCTTAGAACAAAAACAAAGGGCAGGGTAAAGTCATACTGTAATCCAAAATATATATTCCATTTCATGCCAAAATATGGATGTAATTTGAGAGGTTCACATTTTCTTCAAAGACACAGAAAGTGTCTGCTTCAGTTCCTGCTCCATCAAATTATTTTCTAATAGCTTGGTTCCATTAGCACAATACAAAGAAAAGCACCAATTCCTCCACCTCTACAAAAAGTATTTCTTGTGACATATCATGATTACAAGATATTATATCCCTAGAACATTATATGAAAGCAGCAACTTCACCATTTCAAGAGCTAAAGAGGGACTTTGGTTCCACTCTGTATGATGTAGCAAAGGGAAAGCCACCCTAATTTTACAGAAATGGTGTAGGCAGCTTTGCTGAGGAGAAGCTATGCAGGATTCTACCTCTTTGCGCATCTTTTAACAACTTTTCTTTGCAAGACTACGTGGTCACTGTATGCATTGATCTTTTTCTATGGAAATTTCCTCATAAATCAAATGGAATCACAGAAATATCATGCACAGAATCATGCATGACATGGTCTTCTCAGCCACTTCTGAAAAGTAGTAAGGAACGCAGTTTACTGATGGCTGTGGACCTTCTGTGGGTGCAGTGAGAGAACTGCACACAATAGACATGTTCTGACAGCATGAACTTAAAGGGTATTCTTTCATATATGGAGGTGATAAAAGTAAATTAATAGTTGTTTCCATCAGTAACAGTCAGTGCTTGTTTTATATCACTGCTACCATCTAAATCATTGACCATATACCCATTTGTTAAATGAAGATACACACATGAGTGGAGAAATTTTCTCTCTTTGTTCTTTTATTGGACTGGAAAAAACCCAATTCATTTAATATCAAAATATTTAACAAAACCCACCACACTTCTCAAAGCAATGTGAAATCAGAAAAAAAAAATTGCTCTCAGAATGCAAAAAACTCGATTGTTGTATTTTAAAGTTTTCCTGATGAATCTTCAGGAGTGTAAAACTCATGAAGATTTTCATTACAAAAAGAAAAAGAAAATGTACAAGAAATACCTCTTGATAACCGCTCACATTTGCAATTTCATAATTCTCTGCAATAATTTTAGGTGCAATTTATCTTAATGAAGAAGTTCCTACAGAAGCTTTTATACATCAGCATGTAAATCCTTCTCCTTCCGGATATATGTCACTCTTTGCATGATAAAAAGTAAGGAATAATGGTGCTTAGCTGTAGCAGTAATGTACAAAGCAACTGATGAATGAAAACGTTATAATTCTGATTTGGTATTATTTGTAATCAACTGCTGCTGTTACTCACTCACCCAACAACAACATTGCATCAGAGGCTTAGTGAAGACAAGAGGAAGGAATTTATCATTGAAAAGGTGAGTCTGAAACACTGCCAGTCCTCACAGAATTTTTCTTGACTTAATGATATACATACCATAACATGTCTCAACCATGCCACAGACAACTTTCCCTGTAATACAAACATCTAATCAGCGTCACCGGATTCTTGACTTACGTCAATGTGACTACTTATATGAATGCAGATTACTCGCATGAATAAGGGATTGAGCCTTCAGTCAGCACAGTGTCTGGAGACCCTGTTGATGCAAGACACAATGTGGAAGTGAGGCCATTAAAAAGTCAGCAGTGGGCTACAATTAGCTCACTGGCATTTGAAATATTATTGGGATAGGGGGGAAAAATTTTCCAGTTAGGGTGGGAAGGAAACACATTGTCTCTAATACAGCTGTGTTTCAACTATGAAAATGCTGAGGTTTCTTGAAAATGACCCCTGGACAGTGCTGTTGCAGCAGGGTGACGTTTAATGCAATGCAAAATTTTAACTGGCCATGAAAATTACAAAGCAGGCCCAGAGGTCCATTAGGCTATTTTCACAAAAAAGAATTATGTATTTTTCTAGTGGATACAAGGTTTGACATCAGACTTTTCCTGTTAAAATTATTGTTAATCTTGAACCTACAGACCAAACCAGAGACCCACTGCATTTATTTCTGCCTGTGGGAACCCTTAGCATTTCTACAAGAGTTCTCAAAACAAATCAAAATGAAAAAATCATAGAATCATAGAATCATAAGATGGTTTGGGTTGGAAGGGACCTTAGAGATCATCGAGTTCCAACCCCCCTGCCATGGGCAGGGACACCCTTCACTAGCCCAGGTTGCTCAAAGCCTCATCCAGCCTGGTCTTGAACACCTCCAGGGATGGGGCACCCACAGCTTCTCTGGGCAACCTGTTCCAGTGCCTCACCACCCTTACAGTGAAAAATTTATTTCTAATATCTAGTCTAAATCTGCCCTCTTCCAATTTAAATCCATTACCCCTCATCCTGTCACTGCCTTCCCTTGTCCCTCCCCATCTCTTCTGTAGGCTCCCTTCAGGTACTGGAAGGCCACTACAAGGTCACCCCAGAGCCTTCTCTTTTCCAGGCTGAACAACACCAACTCTCTCAGCCTGTCCTCATAGGGGAGGTCCTCCAGCCCTCTGATCATCTTCATGGCTCTCCTCTGGACTCGCTGCAACAGCTTGACGTCCTTCTTGTGTTGGGTAGCCCAGAACTTGACACAGTACTCCAGGTGGCATTTCACGATCGAGACTGAATGGCTGAAATGGCTGAAAGAAATCTGTTTCAGAGCTATATACTGCATCTTTCAGTTCAGGACTGATGGAATGTTTCATTTTCATCTAATGAATCATCTCAGATTTTTGTTTCAAGATGCATTTCCCAGTGGTACTGCATTGCTTCACAGGTACGTGATTTGGGGAGTCTAATGTTCTCTTTGGCTCTAGATGATGCACTATCCCATCCTTAGCCCTGCTAGGAACTCAGATTGGGCAGTAAGTTCTGTAGGTAAAACCATACTTCTTTTTCTGCACATTGTTACTGTCCTACTAACTCCATCTCCAAATAAGAAGTAAAAGGGGATTCT
This sequence comes from Syrrhaptes paradoxus, assembly GCA_013400615.1. Lineage (NCBI taxonomy): Eukaryota > Metazoa > Chordata > Aves > Pterocliformes > Pteroclidae > Syrrhaptes > Syrrhaptes paradoxus. The sequence continues at coordinate 11,181 of VZTO01023045.1, read as the reverse complement.
GTAACAAACTCATCCTAAAATGAAAAGACTCTACTTATCATAAATTTAAATCCTTAAATCCTGCTTAACCTTTGACCACAGAAGTATAATCAGAAAAGAAAATGGAAATTATTTACATATTGTCCACTACTAAAGTAAAATAACATCCTCTGCTATTTTATTTTGAACAGAGTAACCTGGAGACCTGCTAGTTCTTCTGCTATAGTATCAGAAGTGTATTGGGCACTGTGTAACATAATAGTATACATTCCTCACTGTTACTCTTATCTAGCATCCACTTTGTTTCTGTTAGCTCCTTCATTTCTCACAGGGATTAGGGTAAATAGTAAATATTTGCAGCTTTGAAGAAGCATCTGGAGAGTAGTCATTACAACTGTTTCAATTAGTTCAAATTGATTGGCAATCAATTAACTGGAGGGAAAACTATCTAGAATAGAGTAGCTGAAGAGGAAGAGCTGAAGTCCCTGATGGCCCTGCACGGTAAAGTAGTCAACAGTCACAATCACTTGGGAAAACAATGGCAATTAGACCTGCTCTGTCTATTGAAGCCTATTCAGGACTTAACCTCTTATAGAACTGGGACCTTAACATCTTTAAAATCCCTGTGACAACTTCAGATATTCTGATACAGACTTTTTTTTAAAGGATGAGTCAGTTCTTCTCTTGAGAGAGTTGCTAATAACATAAAGACCACATGTTTCTGAGTCATACATATGCATATGCAATAATGTTCTTTACCGGAAATACAGCCTTGATGTATGCAGATAAAGCTAGATATAGCTGCAGACAAATCATGGCATGTGATGGTATAAAGGCTTATTTGGCAAAGGTTTGAGAAAGCTGAATCGCTTACAATTATTGAATTTTGCAAAATGTCCTCAAGGAGTGATGATGCTATATATTTCAGAAAAATTGTTATATACTTACTTCAGACCTCTATTTTTTTCTTAACCTCTGCCTTTTAAGCCAACTGAACACTTGACAGACAAGCAAAGAAGTTAAAACTCTTCCTACCATAATCTCAGGTCTTTCTCCTGTGAACAATCACAATTCCTGAAAAATCCTGAAGTGACATGAGCAGACTGCTTAATTTTTTTAAATTAAAAGAAAATTTTGGAAATACGGCTATAATTTGGTGGCAAAAATAATAAATAATTCCATAAACAGCAGGTGCTCTTAGGATGAAAAGGAATTGGAGAGTACAGAATTCGCACTGAAGTCTATTGCTGGAAAACATAGTGTGCTTAGTGGTACTGAAAATCTCACAAACTAATTTTCAACACTGAAAAATCAAACACTTGCCAAAAATATTTTTATAGACTTGCAGAGGATTAAGAATAATCACAGCTGTATTGTTAAGAGGGTTCCAATTAAATGCAATCAATTTGATTAGTTTATGTCTTAACCTCACCATCATTTTACCATCAGTTTTTATGTCCTGGAGATTCTAGACGCTGATAGGTTGTCTCAGTTCCCCATTTTTTCCATTATCAAGGCTTCATTATGCACGTTAAGCATGTTTCCATTTGCCTGAGGTACACCAGGGGCAGGGAAGCATTTTTCAAAGATAACTCATTTAATATTAAATGTCAAAATATTACTCACTTCTTTAGCAAGATCATGCAGCTGCAACCTGGAGAATTAATTTGGGATGGTGTCTCTGTGGAGTTCAGGGCGTTGGTTTAAGCATACCTTTTGCTAAACAAAAAATTATTGACTTACCCAGAATTTAAAACATTGTATGGAACTAACTAAAGGGCAATAATGAGCAGTTAAACATATAAAGGAAGTGGTTTTTAAGACAGAAACACTGATTAAATATGGATAAAACAACCAGGGAAACTTCTCATTACATAAAGTAATGAAATGAGTCTATTAGCATGATAGCAAAAAAGTGGAAATGACTGTAGGCTTTGTTTTGAAGATTATCACCACAGCATTTCCCTTCTGCACAAGCAATCAAGAACCCATTGAAAAAAAGAATCATTAATACCCCCCACTTTACAGACAAAAAATTGATGTAGGAGAAAAAAGCAGGCTGACTGTTTATGTAACACTTCCTGTGTTTCATTGGAGGCAATTCCTGATTTACATTCATTTAAATCAGGTTACAGACAGCCCTTAAATGACATGACCAAGGTTCTGTGTCAACAAGGTGAACCGTCACCTGATCCTCTCCATCTCAGCCATGAGAATTTGTAACAAAGACTTCCTCTTCATGGGAAGACCAAAATTATACTCTGACTTCCAAGAAGAGGTGTTTCCCAGTGCCTGCACAGATAATTTTTTCAGGAGCAACTGACACTGGCCATCACTGACCTGTACATTTTTAAAAATAATACAATGCAAGATGATAACCCATCATCTTCATGTGGGCTTCATTGTTTATGTTGCTGTTTGGGGGATAAGGCTTGAGTGTTGTGGGGTTTATTTCTAAGTTTTTCATTATGTATTTAGCCAGTTCCTTTCTTCTATACAGTACCAAACCAGGAAAAATTTTTTTTTTTTTTTGGACTCACACTCTTTTTGAGACCTTCTGCACAAGAAAGCTATTTCAGAGAGAAGACAAGAGAGTTAATTTAAAATAGAATAGGCATACCGGTGAACAAAACCATATGCAGATACTTTGAATTTGTATTAAGAATGTCCAAACTGGTTGTTACTTAGAAGCAGTAATTCTGCTTCCAACTTATATCCTTTTGTATCATGGAAACTTCCAAAAGTCTTTAAACCCAAACTGACTAAGCCTTCCACAATGTAGTGTGTTTATATACATTTTGCAGGAGGCAAAACACAGTCACCTTCACTGACTCACTCCAGCTCATTTATTATAGAAGCCACATGAAACTTGTTTTGCTAAAAAAGCACGAGGAGAGAAATTGAGTTATCCCATGTTTCTTAAAAATGGTATTTGAACATGATAACCACCACCCTTTTGCTTGTAACACAAGGACAAAGTACTCTTTAAAATGATATGCCAGTCCACAAGCCTGAGAACCATTTTTGTTCCTCTGTTTAGTTCCATTATTTAGCAAAACAGTTAAAGTTAGCTAGGCTTATTCACAGGACCTAAAGTTTATTTCTGAAATTCAAGACTTGCAGTATAGCCGTTTAAAATATACTTCTGTTGAGTCTTCCCTCCCTGTTCCCTGCAAATGTCTTCTACCAGATCATCTTTCTGCTTGGCTTAGAGAGCCCTTTCTTTAACCCCATGATTCCCCTCAAGAGCTTTATTTTGAAAATTGCTGCCTTCAAGCCATCAAGTAATTTTTGATGCCCAAAACCAACCTTCAACATATTCTTTTGGGTTCCCCTGTATTTGTTTCTTTGACCCTCTGTCTGCAAAGGAAAATAAATGCCTCAAGAATGCTTGTTCTTGAGGTTTGCTCTACAGCTCCCCTCTAGCGTTGGCTACAAGCCAGACTTCTAGGTGGGGCCTTATAACCCTAGGATGAACTAAGATAAATCTGTAGCACAAGCAAGAAGTTGGGAATGCAATATTTGCTTCTCTTTCAGAAAACAGCAAACAAAAATTAAAATTGCTTTCCTATGGCTATATGCAAATCCAAGATCTGAAGCTGTACATAATAACTGCGTAGTACCAGTTGCTATAACTGGCAGAATCCTACATGTTAAGGTACTTAGACAGCATGGTGATGGATACAATATAAATACCTTGCTTTTCCTATAAAAATTATAACCTTTAGGGTGTACTTCATGGATATCATACATGTAGGCACAGCCACTAGCATGCAAGAAATTAGCTTCCTGCTTCTGGCAGGTCTTTCTTTTGCCCTTCATCACAGACTGGTTCTCACAAATATTGCCATTAGATGTCCCAAGCCATAAAAGCTTTGAAGCAAAAGATGTTCGAAAAACAGATAATCCTTTTCCCTAGTACACAATAATGATGAAATACAGACTCCTCTAGTTCCTATGTAAAGACTAGGAAATGAAAGTGAGCAGGGAAGAAGTGCTCTAAGTAGAAATATTCCCACACTCCCCTTTCTTTTGTCCAAATGCCAAAGTTTTCATCTATGTCAAATCCACATAGATGTTTCTATAGGAACTGATGGCAAAGTCCCTTAAATTGAAACATATCTGTTTAACTTCAGTAATAAAATTAACATAGTTTGGGGGCTCTCAAGGACAGGCACACGGAGAAAATGTTTGTTCCGAAGGGCTGGCTACAGAGCTGTGGGTACATGATCAGCCTAGCTTTCCAGAAAAGAGATACATTTCCCAAAAGCCAACACAATCAGAACAGATTCACTTTGAACTGGTCCAGTACTTCTCTAATACTGATCTTTCATACAGTTTTGCAGGTCACACAAGGAGTTGGAAAAATGCAACTCTTTGCTAGTTCCAACACTGTAAAGTGGCTGCTCATGCTGGCACTGCTCTTATAGCTGAGAAGGAATATAATCACGCCCTATAAAATGCATTACACATTATAATGATTATGCATGTTAAAGAATCGTTGCTGCAGGAAAAAAAAAGCATTAGTTATAGGTCAGCAAATGAATTCATAATATTGTCTCTCCATTTAAACTCTCATATTTTATTTATTTCAAATTTTTAGTGCCACTTTCAGGATAGGATTTTGAAAATTCTAAGTTTCTCTGACAAACACCACTTTACAGTACTTCACCTTCAACATTCACTAGCTGGTAATGACCAAAATTTCCTGAGATAGTGTTCGCTTCCAGACTGAATAATTTAAGAACAGTTCAGCTGCCATTTAGGATTTGACCTAATATGCTTAGCATTGCATGCTGTCTCTGAGAGTGGTCTGCATCCAGTCTTCCTGAGGAATTGACAAGGTCCCAGTTGTTGCAACATGCAGTAATTTCATTCCCACAGAGGTCTACCTATCTTTACAGTCAGGTATTGCCTTAAGCCTGGAAGCTCAGTATTCCCTCTCTAATGTTGTCATGATGAATTCTAATCCTAGAGATGCTTTTTGTCCATGTAAATATGCAATTTGCGTTTAAACTGAAAACTCTAACTGAAGAATATTAAAATCATATGGACGTATTGGTTGGGTTTCTTTTCAAATTTTTCAGTTTAACAGTTGCGCTTGATAAATATTTTCCCTGGTAAACCCTGGGCACTAAATATTGTCATAAAACAAATATAAATTAATTGTAGATACCATTCAGCTTAAACTCAGTTTTGCACATGCAAACTAGTTTTTAAAGAAGTTCTTTTTTTTTAAAAAAAAAAAAAAGGATTTTCTAATAACACCATACTTTCATTATATTTATTTGGCTTTGTCATTGATATGTTTCACTGTTTGACACTTCATGGCAAATCGGACAATCACATTTTGACAAGGTGGCTCCACTGAGAATTTAGACTTTAAACAATAGGATTTTATACCAGCCCCCATTTTGTTAAATCAGGAATTAACATGACCCTTCAGCTTTCACCAGTTCATTGCTGTACACACCTTCATAAAGACTTTTGCTTGATTAATGAATACGTAGTTTGGCCTGAAGTATTATGATACTCTGATTGTGGTTTTTGACATGCCTTTATTTTTCTGTCATGTGTTACACAAGCCTCTTCTAAGATAATGGCTATTGCAGTGACAGAGATTAATAACTCAAGATGATAAAACAATTACTGGGATAAAAGTACCAGCTTTACATTTTGTAGATTTTCATAAAACTTCGGCATTCAAAGCACAAAATTACACTGCAAAAGCTGAACTCCTTGAAATTCCATTATACAAATCACAATTGTTTATTGCCCCACAAACCTGTAGTGGAGAGGTGTCTTTTTTTGTAAAAGATTTAAGAAAATTCTGACACATCCAATCCTTTTAATGAAAACTGCACTCTCATGACTCATTTATGTCATTTTAAAATGTAGCTGTATAACAAGCTAGGTTGTGGGTGTGCACTGATACTATGATTTATTCTCAATTGCTGGCCAGATTTATCAGTCAAAACAATTTAAAACCCATGGAAGTTTTTTTCTCAACCACAGACTAACAGGCAAAAGCTAAATGGATTTAACCCCTCCATTTTGAGAGTTGCATGGGATTTAGCCACACAGATCTCATTAAAGTGAGCAGAAGTTCAAATCCATGGGTGTGGTATGGCACCCTTCCATGTAAGTCTCATAAAGCTGGAGGCTTTGTTCATATGTGGGGGTAAGACAGTGGGCAAAAATACCTCACCTAATGGGAGTCACTGCCATTATTCTGACTTCATTTAAGAATCTGACCTGATATCTTGGCTAGCTACAACCTGGCAGGTAGACAGGTTGGTGGGCAATATCCAAATGGTGATTTCCCCCTGAAAGTATGGAGCAAGTGGAGTTTACACCACTTTGGGGTAATCCACTTCTCGTAGCTAATTACAAAAACAGGCCACCCATGACACACTGTGCCAGCTATAACTTGCAGGTGATCCTAAAGGTCAGTCTCATGATGGGCTCATTGCTGTGATCAATCTGCTAGTCACAAAGGCACAGACTGCAAGCCAAGCAATCAATGCCACCCCCTAGCAGCAGCAGAAACCAAAGATTCAGACGGACCTCTTAACTCTTAAGGTCATTAACATAATACAATCAAAACTCACAAACTGCTGAGACAGTTTAGTTTGTCAGGTTGACCATAACAACTATTATGTTTATGCTGTATAAAAGATCTGCTCCTTCTTTACGTTTGAATGCAACTCAAGGTGTTGATTGTTGCTCTTTAAAAGCCACAGATGGAATCCCAGACCCATGGAAGAATATGGGAACATTGCCATGAAAGACTTCACCCCACATGTGGTTCTGGTGATATATACCTTCCTAAAACAAAATTTCCTAGAGGGCAAAAACATTATGAATTCTTGAAAGGCTTGCATCAATGTTTCAACTTGTCCCAAGCTCTACTGCCTTTTGCATACTTTCTCAATTTTGAAAAGAGCTTGGGAAAGACTTCCAGGAACTGATATGTAAGAACAGGCTCTGACTCTTGCATTTCAGCATCTCCAGCAGCTCCTGCTGAGTTATCTGAGCACAGTTCTGGCCTCTGCCTCAAATCCACCCCATGACCTGGGGTGAAGTTGCTTACTCTCTCTCTTCCTCAGTTTTCCAATCTTAAAACACAGCTGATAATGCTTCCTTTCTTCTGTGTCATGTCCTGTCTACAGGGACCATGAGCTTCAAGAGAGGGTCTCTGCTACAAGGCGGTGTTTGTTCTGTGCCTACAACACAGGGCTGAGATCCTACTAAAGGCTCTAGGGGTACTGGGCTCTAGGCCAAGTTTTGGATAAGCTTGGCTTTTGGTTCAAACAAAGGTTCTCTTTCCTCACAGTCAATCACATTCATTTATTTCGCCCTGTGGTGAAGTTAATGCTACATCTGTGATG
>VZTO01023044.1:0-11539 GCA_013400615.1 Syrrhaptes paradoxus | reverse complement strand
GGGGCCGGCGCCCGGGGCCTTCCGCTTCTGCTGCTCGATCATCGCCGCCGGCCGCGCGCGCCCGCCCGCCCCGCCACGCCCTCCCGCTCTCCCATTGGTCGGCCGCGCCGCTTCCTGCCCCGCTGACTGGCGAAGAGCGGCCGGATAACCCGCCCTTCTCAGTCCAATACTTCCGACGCGCGGGTGAGGAAAGCGAGGCGCGGAGTGCTGACGAGACTCCCGGCGCGGATTGGCTGATGGCGCCGCAGGGAGGGCGCAGTTTAACACGAATAACGTTGATTGGCTGGAGGCTGCCACTTGCCATCATTGCTCCCAGCTATTGGCAGACGGGAGAGGTGCTTTGAGGTGAGAGGAGTGTGAGGGGAGGAAAATGGCGGCGGCCGGGGCAGGAGGGTGATGGCGGCGGTGGGGTGGTGCCGTGCCGGGCGGTGACGAGCCCCCGCTCCTCTGCGGCCGCTGGCCAGGGGCCGTCTGGCTTCATCCATCCGGGCTGGGGCTGCGCTGGCTGCCGGCACCGCGGGCTCCGGTCCCGCCCCACCCCCCCGGGCCGGTGTGAGCCGCCGAACCCCGCGGTGTGAGGGCGAAGAGCGCCGGGGCGCGCTGGGACCGGCCCCGCGGGTGCTCGGGAGTCAGTGCCGGGCCGGGGCCTGCGTCCGGATGAACTAATCGCTGTGGCCGGCTGCTGGCTGTGGCCGCAGGCGTTAATCCCGTGTTTCTTTTCAAGGCCCATCTCTGCCCCCGGGGGTGAATGTGCAGTAGGCCGGGGTGAGCTCCCCCAGCCGGACCGTCGGAGCCCCCGAGGCCTGCGGTGATGGAGGCGCTGCCCGAGCTCTACGCCATCTTCCAGGGAGAGGTGCGCAGCCCTGCTGCCCTTGGCTGCNAAGCTGGAAGAGGGGAGATGGAGATGAGATGTGAGGAAGAAATGTTTTCCTGTGCGGGGGGTGAGGCAGTGGCCCAGGGTGCCCAGAGAAGCTGTGGATGCCCCATCCCTGGAGGGGTTCAAGGCCAGGCTGGATGAGGCTTTGGGCAACCTGGGCTAGTGGGAGGCTTTTTGGTAACTTCAGGATATTTTTGAGAATAATTTTAAAGTATTTGACAAACTATAGATACTTTCTCCGGTTAGTTAGTTTGCCAAACTTATTCTTTTTATGGCCAATAGAAATGAGTTAAAGACTGAAATGAAACTCAAAAAAAAATAAACTGGAAGAGCTGTCTTAAAGCTCTGGCAACGTTGGTGGGAAATGTGCAAAGTCAAACTCGCTTTACAAATGAAATGGCTTAGGGTGGATATTCTGTCAGGTGCTGATGGGCCCACAAATACCCCCCACAAACAACTTCTCTCACCGCTCTCCTCTGGAAGCACCCGCTCACTGTAGTGCCAGTTCTAATAAAAGTTTTTGGACAGAAGTGTTGCTGCTGGAGAGAAGTCTCTGAGATTCAAACGGGCCCTGAAATACAAGCTCCATCGGCAAGGTGTTTCCATATTTATCCTCCTTTTTATAACCCTGGATCCTACATGTCCTTCGTGCAAATTCAAAACCCAGGTTTGGGGCTGGGTGACCTTGCAGGCGCAGAGCAGGGCAGCCTTGGCGTTTCTGCTTTTGCCTTTGCCAGCAAAGTGGCGTGTTGCTGACGTGTGAAATGGGCTCTTTATTCTCAGGTGCTTGGAGTGGCCTCAGGGAATGCACAGGAGGGGAGGGGTGTTAGTGCCTGCCTAAGTTTTCCTTCTGATATTTTGCATTGCTTTGGGGACCTGCTTGTCTGAGTTAATTTGGAGCAGATCTTGATGAACTTCTGTATGTTTGATTGATGCAACTGTTTGATTCTCACCTGCACGATGTACTGAAGGAAAGATGTGGTCAGTTTTGCTTAGGGCAGCCATGAAATATGTTCCCTGTCTCCCAAAGCAGTTGCCTCCAAACATTCTTGGTTGTTCACTGCCCGGGCATGATCAGTTAACCCTATCAGTTAAAAAAATTTTGGCCACACACCTTCCAATATATGTATGTATGTATGTTTATGAATTATAGATCTGTGATGTTGTAGTAATGTTATGTACCTTATAAAGGATGCTAAAAAATAAAAAAGGGTGAGCTGAAGACAAAATAAGCATTGTTAATTTTTTTTTTTAATTTTATGTATTAATGGTACAAAAATATTTTCTTCCCACACCCCAAAGGATTGTCTCTCATCTGCCCCACTTTGGAGGCTGCTGTCCCGGAGAGCAAAACTGAGATGCAGTGGAGTCTTGTCTTTAACTTTTCACTTTCTTTTCCAAATCCATGCCCAGGCCTTGTCCATAGGACTCACATGTCCTCCTGCCGCGTGGATAAACCCTCGGAGATAGTAGATGTTGGAGACAAAGTATGGGTGAAGCTTATTGGAAAAGAGGTAACGTTAATCTTGTTTCTTCAGTGCTGTGTAGATAAAATGTACTGCAAATCCACCGAGAGCTGCGCGCAGAGGCTGTGTGTTCTGTCGCTTTGTCGGGGTTTGGTGAGCTCTCTTTTCCAGCCAGGTGAATTCTTACCTCCAGATGTGGCTTTGGGTACATAGCTTCTGTGACATGCAAGAAAAAGGGACTTTGTAAAAGCTTTTGGCTTAAAAGCAGCAAAAGGCTTCCCTTCCTTCTCCTTCACACCCCTTGTCACCTTACNCATTATACATTTTTTTTTTTTTCTTCCCCCTGCAATCTGCATTGCTTTTTCTTCTGCAGAAGATGTGACAATGGGCATATCGGCTGTATTTAAAGATTACTTAGAACAAAAACCAAAGACTCTTGCTTTGGTGAGCCATGGAATCAAAGCAAGATGACTGAATTTTCTTGAGAATGACGTGGAAGCATTTGATTCAGAACTGCACAGCATTTGGCACAAAATCCTTGGGTGTTTTGTGTTTTGTTGGTTTTTTTTGTTTTTTTTTTTGAAAGAAGATAATCGGGTTGATGTACAAAACATTTTTGTGTGAGATAAGGGAAATGGATTGAGAAACTTGGTCTTATTTACGCAGTAGAGAAAAATCTATGTGATATTCTTTGTAGCCATCTGTGGTGTGCTTTCCTTTTAAATTTTGTTTGTATAGATTTTTATTAAGCTGCTGTTTTCATTATTGGGAACACAGTTGTTTCGTTCCTGGCTTCTTTGCTGTAGACACAAGGGACAGAAGCATGTTGGAGAGGTGAACAGTGGAAGAGTTCGTTAGATTGCCTGCAAATAACTGCATACATGTCCTGACCAGACAAAACAGGAATACCCTCAGTAGCAGCATTGGTGAAAATGCAGAAAGTTGTAAGAAAGGCTTGAAAAAAACCCAAACGTACAATTTTTGCTCTTCTTTCTGAAGTGATAATGTGGCAATCAAGGACTTACTGGGATTCAGAAAAGAATAAGCCCCTGATAGAGATACTGAAAACATTTTTAGTCTCCTAAGAGGATTGAAATGGGATATAAAGTTTTATTTTTCAGGATGCAAATTGGCCAAAGTACTGGTCCGGGGGAACTGCCTTAGGGTGGATGATCCGAGAATGATAACAAAGCTTCCAAACATGAACTTTCTTCTACAGCTCTTGGATCTGGTCATATTGAAAGCAGAATGTTAATCTGAACGGACGTATGGTTTGATCTTGTCTCATTACTGAGATAGCTGCTTAACAGAAGCTGTTTTATTAACGAGAATACTCTAAATGCAGCTACAAAGCGACAGAACAAAAGCACTTTCATGCAGTATCCTTTGCGGTGCTGCTCTTTGCTAACCAGCAATTTCCTTCCTTCTCTGGAGGCCTCCAGACACAGTGTATTAATTAACATCATTGTCATTTATTCTTCTCATGCCATATCTTTCTCTTTCAGATGAAAGATGACAAGCTGAAGCTTTCCCTCTCCATGAAGGTTGTTAACCAAGGCACGGGGAAAGACCTGGATCCAAACAACGTTTCCCTTGAGTAGGTAAATCTACTGAGCAGACTAGAGCAGGTCAGACAGGTTGCTGCTGCCTGCATTCCTGCCTTTCCTGCCATACTTACTCCCTAGGTCCCCCCTCCTTTGGAAGTAAGGGGGGCTTTTCCTGAGCCCGCAGCGATGCGCTGGCCGGCTGGAGAGTTGACTGAAGGTATTACACTGCCTAGAGACAGGCAGGAGCTGGAGGAGGCTGCGGGGAGTTCCAGCCCTTCACGCCATGGCAGGATTTTTGTTCCTGCGATGTGACGGCCGTGCTGGGGATTTGTCTTGCTTTCACATGCTACAAAATCAAATCTTCACTGCTCAGATGTTTCAGAGCTTTCTGGTCTGCCTTTTTTTGTGATGGCTCTTGCAGGTTGAATAAAATTGTTTTATTTTCATCCTGTGTAAGTATATATGTGTGTGTGTGTGATCCACATACATGAGAACAGATGTTAGTGTAAAGGGCATAACTGCAGCTCCCTGCATTTGTCTGCCTTGTGCAGAGAGTGCTCAGTTAATCTCAAAACCAGATGATGACAGGTAATATGCTGTTAACAACATGGTTTATTCTAACAAGCAGTTGGTCAGCTCTGTTCTTCGGTTTACCCAACTGGTGCTTTCAAAGCAATATTTGAAAAAACTTGTGTTTAGGTCATGTCTGTGTAAATATACAGGATTAAAGATAAGAGTGGATTGAAAATGGAACTGTCCTCTTTCCAGCCAGGATGAGAGGAAGAAACGCACGTTCAGAGACTATACCAGTCAGAAGATCACACTCGAAGCTGTCTTGAACACTGTGTGCAAGAAATGTGGTTGCAAAGGTATGTTCATGCAGTGCTGTCTTGTTCTAACCAGGGACCTGTGGATAGGGCTGTATTGGCCTCTGTCTCCCCGTTGTGTGTAAGGACTGAATTTTGCTTCCATGTGTCCCTTTCAGAGGAGAACGACATTTTCTGTCACTTATTACAAAAAGGAAAGGCTTAGCTGAACTCCTTTTACAAAGGTTTGTTTCTTAAAATTGCCGTTGAGCTTCCTGTAAAGAGCCTTCTTACTGAGGATGAGTTTGGTCCAGGTTCCCTCCTTGCAATATTTGTGTTCATGTGTCTTGTAGCTTAGGTCTTGTCCACTTTTGCGTTTTAAGAAACAAACGTGCCTTCACCAGATCATTTCATTATGAGGAACCATCAGTGGAAGTCACTGTTCAGTTGTTGGGAACACAGTGTTCGCTTGTGAGCGGTGCCTTAGAGCTGAAACCAAGCGTTTGGTTTCTTTTAACCTGGTGAAATGTTTGTGTCTTGCCTAGTTCAGCAACAGGAAGTTGCCTTCTGTGGTGCCTTTTCAGTGGCTTTTTGCAGGTTGCTGAGGCATGAATTAGGATTTTTTTGCACATGGAATTTTCGCTGCACCCTACTTGTGTTGTTATTCAGCCATAAAAGCTGGAGTTCATGCTCTTCTGGAGGAGGTTGACAGTGAATATGGTTCTCTGTAGTGGTAAATAACTATCTTTAAAATACCATTTTAAAGACTCTCCAAAACTTTAAAATGGATTCAGTGTGTTTCCAGTCTGCTTTTTAATGATGATGTCTACTCATGGCAGGCAGGTGCTACCTATCTGTAGTTTCTGCTATAACCGTTAGTAGGTCAGCTGTGATGTCTCCGGAGTGGAAAGGGTAGAACCAGAATGAGCTGATTTCCTCAGTTTTTGTGGCTTTGGTCTCATTTACCAGGTGCCTGTCACACCGATGTACTCCCTTTGCCGTGCGCTTTTCTGTGCTGTTTAAGCCCTTGTGCAGACACGTTTCTACCAGTTGCCCTGTTCAGACAAGAGTGTCTTATTTTTTTGCCTGATTAATCTTTCCAGAATGACCTGTTTGCTCCCCAGCTTGTTTAATCAGGTTATGTTAAACTAGCTGAAATGCTGGGGCAAAAAATGTACAGTGTAGATTGTCTTATTGTGACTAATAATAAAAAAATAATTGTCAGTGTTCCAGGTGTCTGAAATACAGGTTTGTTTTGGGTTTTTTTTTTTTTTTTAAAGGGGGGTGGGTTGCTCTTTCAAACACTGTTTTACAGGTCATTTTGCCAAGGAGTGTTTCGTGCAGCCTGGAGGTACCAAATACAGCCTCATTCCAGAAGAGGAGGAAGAGGAGGTGGCAGCAGCAGGATGTGAAAGAGATAAAAAGACCAGCCTGGCTGACGATTCGTCAAAAAAAAGGAAAAAGGTATGAGATGCCCTACTGCTGGCCTGGGAGAGTGAGCCAGATAATTTGTTCTGTGATTTACTCCAGCAGTGTGGTTATGAGTGTCCAGTTCTGGGCTGAGAAGGTGGCTCAGTTTTGTGCAGATTCTGGAGCAAAACAGGAATCTCCTCTGCAGACTTTTTAGTAATTCCTTTACTTTCTTCCTTTAAAGTGTCTTTTAAGATGGTTTTGTGCTATAATGCAGAGTCCTCAAAAGATATTTCTTAGAGTGAGAAAAGGATTATTATTTTTTTTTTCCTGATTTTTGTGAGACTCTGTAGAAATCGCTCCAGTTTCCTGAATTACTGTGATTCTTGCCAAGAACCCTGTTTCCCCTCCCTTCTCGCTGCTCTTGCCCTAACAGCTTTCTTTCATCCGAACTAAATGCCCTGCTGCCTTGCCACAGCGGGTATCCTGACCCAGCCGGTGTGGTGGGAACTGGGCTTATCTGCACATGTCGAGGGAAAATCGCTGGCTGTATTTGCACAGGGAGTGTACTCCATTTCCAGGCTCTAAAGCAAGTTTTGTCCATGTGAAAATGTCAAGAGATAAGAGACCTTTTAGGTCCTGTGTTTACACTCTGGCTTCAGAGCACACTGGTGTGAAATGTAGGGGAGACCTGAATCCAGAAGCAAGAGAGTTTGGTGATCAGTCTGTTCATAACACAGCAGTCAGTATTCTAGTTATAGACTTCAGTAAATAAACTGTTTCATCAGCCCCTCCACAACTGGAGTCCCATGTCTATTTACACTTCCAAAGCCTTTTTTTTTTCCTTTTTTTTTCTTTCCAGCTCTGTGGCCTGTCTGTACCCCTGGAGAGGGGCAGCAGGAAGGAAAGATGGTGGATTTCATTTTCCAGGAGAGGGACAAAGACGGTGTTAGCAATTGTGTAGTGAGAACTCACTTCTGAGTGCTTTGTTCTCCCAAGCTCACTGTGGAGTTGCACCGGTACTAGTGCTAGTAGAGGAGACCGCAGATGCTGGTGACAGGGAACAGAGGAATCTGTTTGATGGGAGCACTTGGAGCAGTCCAGAGCGACGCTGGTAGCTGCAGTCTTGCTTCCAGTCGTGTTTTTCCCTAGTAATGTGGTTGATGGCACTTTGATGCACTCCTGTTTGAGTAAGAGAGGAGCAGCTGGGGGTTTTGGGATTGTAGGTGACAACTGCACTGGAGTAGAAGACCCAGGTGTGTTGTGACTTCCCTTGTGTCAGTGGTACCCTGTGGTACCATTGTTCCTGCTCTGTAGCCAGTACAAAACGAGGTTAGTGTTAATTCGATGATTAATCTGCAGTTCTTGCCCGGTAGCACTATGGATAGCGGATCCAGTAGCAGGAACAGGATCTCTCTTGACTGTAGATCTTGTTGCCATCCCAAGATGTTGCTTTGCTTCCCCAGTACGTCGGCTCTTACTCAAGAATGTCTTGGACTTGCCTGCAGAGTGTCGTTACGCTGCGATAGAACATACACATAATCTTCTATTCTGATCTCAGAAGCACGTGGATGAACTGGATCGTCTCAGATCCCAGGCCAACTGCAACTGACCTCTGCGGACTCCAGCCGTTGGGCTTCTCTCTCGCCATGGAGCTGTGTGGGAGCCGGCCAGCGGTAACCCCTTGGCAGGGCTGGCTTCTGCCTTGGTTCTCTTTCCTCTAGCAGTGATGATGGTTTGTGTAACTGTTATTTAAATGCTCTGGGGAAAAATGACACTAAGAGGTGCACATCTCAGGTTATCATCTCAGTGCCCATCCACCAAGGTAGGGATTCCCTGGAGATTCTTGCCTTGCTGAGATTACAGGATTTGCGGGTCACTGTCCTGAATTTGTACTAATTTTGGGGGTGCTGGTGGATTTACAGCCTTCCTTTAAACCTTGCTTGTTCCTTTGATCTTTCTCCCTTCTCAAGGAGGAGATCAAAAGTTTTCAGATGTTTTCCAGTGCTGGAAAATAAAAACTTTGAGCTTTTTGAAGGCAGGATGTGGGATCACTGAAATGAATAGCTCCCTTGTTGTCTCAGATGCCTGCTATGATCTTTCCACCATATGCTTCCCTGCTTGTCTGGAGCCCCGGGGGGATTTCCACAAAGTAGAAATGGCTCAATCTACCTCCTAACAATTGCCTTGCTGACCCCATCCCACCCGCTGTTCGTAATGTAAATGTAGAGCTTATACTTTGAGTTGATGGGGAACTGCTGCCTGCCAAGCATCCATTTACTGTCATAGCAATAGTATTAACATTTTTGGTTGCTCATGATCAATGCTTTCTGTTTTCTTGATCTGATGCTTCCTTGCAGTTTCTGGGTGCTCCTTCCTCTCCTTACAGAGATATTCTGGGTTCCTTTCCCCCTTTTTGTCGACTTGCCTTCCCAACAGCTCCTTGCATCCTCACTTTCATCCTGCCTGAGCCCCACAGCATTTACAGGAGTAAGAGATGGAGGCTTTAGGTCTTCAGGCTTCTGGTGTGACTGAGGGACAAGTCTGGTGACAGATCACCTTGTTAGTACTCTGCACGAGAACATTGTCCTGTCTCCTGTAATCCCCGAGGAAATAATCAACTTGAGGGAGAAGCGGGGATGCCGCTGTGGCAGTGATGTGCGGAAGTACGGGAGACCATCCAAGGAGTCGCTGCCAACTGCACAGGGACCTGGTCGCGTCCCTCTTTGGGTCGCAGGGTGAAGGAGCTCCTGTGGGAACACGGCAGCGAGCCTGTGCTGAGGTTGTGTGGGAGGGAGGCTTGCTGGGAAGAAATAAACCCTTCTGATTCTCTTCCCCTGTCTGTCTTTCGAGAAAATCTGCTGTTCTACACCAGGAGTAGCAGCTTTAACTTGAATTGTACAAAAGCATCCATCTGCTGCTCAGATACATTGATTAACTTATCCCTGGGGTAGTTTTGCTGGAATTGCAGGGTAAACATGACCTGTGATGGCTTTTTGACTGACTTCACTTCTCTTTCCCACCATGTAACAGATTTCCGGATGCTGTCTGTTCATGTAAAAACCACACCTTAATTGTTCAGTGACCTGGAGTTCATCAAGCCTGAGTCCATCATCGCTTGTAGCTGGTACTTGTTTTACTAGTTCTAGAATGGCATCGCCTCAGGGCACAGCCCTTCACACACCTCTACTGTCCTCTCATTGTCTTTATCTCTGCTTTTCTGAACTTTATTTATTTAATGGCCACAGAATGGATTCTTCTCATCAGATTAGTTCTGACTGGTCCTCAAACAAGGGAAGCAATAATGCCTTTAGAGTTATGTAAAGAACCCTGTTTGGATTTTAAATGGGTGATGGAATTCAGCTTCTTTTATTTTTCTCTTTAAGAATAATAAAAAAAACCAACAACCTAGAAGGAACACCAGCACCTCTCTGGAGATGCAGAAAGACATGTATCTAGAAATCCCTTCTAATTTTTCACAAGGACAGACATAAAGTCTCCAGATGAGACCATAATTCTACAAAAGGGCCTGGCAAAAAATATTTAAACTTCTTGGAGAGTTCTAGACACTCCCCTTTTCTCTCAAATACCTTTAGAAGGAAGGAACTGTTGTAACATTCTTAAAGCATAGCCCTTGGGCAACTTCCCTTACAAAGGACAGGAGAGAGCCTGGTGTGCTGAAGCTGTCCCTTTGTAGTGCCGGGTTTAAAAAAATAACTGGAGCAGTAGGAAAACCAGCACTGTCAGGCTCTAGCCTCTTGCTCTTCTGCCTGCCAGCTTCCAACACCGGTTTTGTAGATGAGAGATGTTGAAGGAAGTTTATTCCTTTTTGGCAGAATTGTAATCATTACATAATTTGACCAGGATGTGCAAGAACTGTAATGTGCAGATCTTCGGACTCCTTGTGCCTCTCCCCATCTGTACCCTGAGAGTCCTTGGGCAAAATCCTTCAAATGTTTATAGAAATGGAGTGTTTGCAGTTTGGGGGAGTGCCTGGGTGTGCCCGAGAGCTGAGTTGAGCTTCATCCGTCAGCACCCATGGGTTCTGGAGACCAGTTGGAGGCTCTGGGTGTGGCAGGGCTTTGCTGCTGTTGCTGGAGGCAGAAAACTGGCCTTTGCTTTGGCGCTGCCATCTCGCTCCTGCTTGTGCAATGCTGAGTCAACTGCTAACCAGCATGGCACGGAAAGGCAGCCTAGTGCTTGTCTCCCGGTACCAGATTGCTGGATTTTAAAGAAATCTGTGGTCTAATAGAAGATTGCTGCTTGTGCAGAAAATAGAAGATTGCTGCTTGTGCAGAATGATTGTCTCCTGCTACAGAAAATGTGAAGCCCTCCTGTCGCTGGTGTGCTCCCTGCAGTATTTGCAGTCCAGCGCATGCTTATGCTGCCGTGCTGGCGTTACTGCGCTGGAGGTACTTGTTCTGTGGTGTTGTGAGTGGTTTTGTTATTAGAAGTCCCCCAAAAAGGGGAAACCTAGGTGATATTTTTTTTTTTCTTCCAGCCAGCACAATGTCCATGTATGTACTTTTATTTCCCCTGTAGCCCTGAAGGAACGTGTGTGACATCCTGTCCTGTCTTCAGCCTTCGCATGCTGAGAGTTTCCCAAGCTCTGGAATGAAACTCTGCTAGTTGTTAAGGTCTTGTCAAACTTTCTCACCATGTGCAGGAGCTGGAAGAGCTTGAGAAAGTTTTCCTTGCTGCATCCCTTTCTCTAGAAGATTTAACTCTTTACCATCCTCTTCTAAACACCCCTATGATTTGCTTCAGTCCTCAGTCTATGGGTAGGGAACTTCATACCGAGTCTGGTATTGTCCCACAGAAAAACAGAGACGCTCAGATTCTGGGTGACATCAATGATTGTTCTGCTCTTGTGGGGCTACAAGAAACTGATACCTGCCAAGGATCTGCTGGGTGTGGAGTGAGCTCAGTCCTCTGCTCTCTTCGCTGGAGTCCCAGAGGAACTTTGCTTGATGTTCAACTCTGAGCTCATCTTTGCTCTTCCACCTCCGTAAAAGAATTTAACATCACAGAATCCCAGAATGGTTTGGGTTGGAAGGGACCTTAAAGCCCATCCACTGCCACCCCCTGCCATGGGCAGGGACACCTCCCACTAGCCCAGGTTGCCCAAAGCCTCATCCAGCCTGACCTTGAACCCCCCCAGGGATTTAACATTAAATAAGCTCCTAGCTCCCTCCTTTTGTTGTCCCAAATTGATAGTTGGTACCCGGTGCTAGGACACACAGTGTGCTGAACTGATGTCTTTAGCTGGGCCTTTTGTATACCCACTCTTATGGGAGCATATTGTTGTTTTTAAATGAAATGTGGACAGACTCGCCTTGTCTTCCTGTAAGCCAGGATATCAATCTTCGTATGGAAACTGCTCTTGTCTGGAAGTGGCTGAAGTTAATGGAAGAAATGTCTTTTGGGAAGAAC